>CATIWF010041796.1:0-94858 GCA_949630135.1 Balakata baccata
TGGAAACATTTTTTATACTTTTGTAAGTCTTTTTACTTAAAATAAAATGTATGAAAAAGTAGATTTCTTATTGAATATAAAAATTAATTAAAGTCAATGGTAATTGATTATTAAAATTCAAAAATACCCGCTTGTATTCTAATAAATAATAATAATTCTTGAATTTTTTTTTTCTGAATTTTCAGCATAAGGAAAAACAAGAGGGGTAATAGTGTCATTTAAGTGAACAAAGAAGTAAGCGTACGGAACAGGACAATAAGGACAAGTAGTAAAAAGAGAAAGAGTTAATGGAGGTCAGTTTAGTAATTGAAGAAGTCGTTGTCTTACTATAAACCATGACCATCTCATTCGGTGGAGGACTTATGTGAGGAAGGACAGATTCAAGTGCAGACAGTACGTACAAATATTTGACAATTTTTTTTTATCCAATATTATATTTTGTTGGAGGCCGAAAAGGAAAGAAGTATTATTATGCACCCGAAAGTATAAAAAAATTAAATTAAATTAGAAATAGATAAATAGATATTTTTTATAAATAAATTTTAAAAAATATTATTTATAAAAAATTAAAAATTAATCAATTAAATAAAAAATTTTAAAATTTTTTTTTAAAATATTCAATAATAATTTTAAACATCCATTTAGAAATAATGGAAAAATTATCTTCTCTTTTATTTAGATATATCGAACTTCAAATATAAGTACAAAGCATTTTTAAAAATATGATAAAAAGCGTTATACTCTTGATTCAGTTTATGTAATGCTAATTCATATTACTAGATTATTGAAATAAAAAAAAATCCTAATTATTTTTTATTGATTTATGAAATTGTGTATGTTAGATATCCCAAATTGTTTAGCTATCATTATATGCAACTAATTATAATGACTTGACAACTCTACTCGTTTAAGCTAATTTTTGAAAAAAATGAGATTAAATATTTATTTATCTACTGAAATTTTACAAACTATGATAGCTAAATAATATTAAGGCACATGCAATACAATTTGCTATTTTCATTCTTCAATCGGAGTGTGAGGGGAATGTGTTAGATTATATCATATCGCTTAACTATAACTATTAATACGGTTTTGGACAACTCTTCTCACATCCCATGTGCAAGCGGTTGGAAAAGGTTTATCTACTTAATTTTATAGGGTATTTAAAAAAAAACAATTATTATCGTATTTATGAATAAAAAATAAGTAGTTAAAAATAAAAACAAATATTCTTTCTTTGCTATTTAGAGTGTAGAAAATGGAAGCAAAAGCAGAAAAGGAAAAGGGAATAAAATAAAATAAAATAAAAAAGAGTGGGGCATAGGATGATGTAGATGCCGTACTTATGGTAGTATATAGTACCCAACCTAACTCAGATAAGAACGGTATTAGAGAGAATCAAAAGCCGAAAAAGGATGAGTCATTATTCAATAAAGTGTTGTGATTTTTTGGCAAGGCAGGTTGTGCCTTGCTCATACCCCCCCACATTTTTTTAGAATCTACCCTCTCCTTCCCTTGGGGAATTGGCCAATTGGGATTTTTCTTATGTAACTTTCATAGTATATAATTTAATTTCCAAATTTTAAAAATCTTTATTTTCCGTTACTAGTTAATTTAAAAAAAAAAATAACAATTTGAGTATTGAACTTAATATTTCCTTTACTAGTTTCTAATTGGTGTGCTAATTGAGCTTGTTCCAAATAGTAGTAACACGGATATTTTAATATGACTTTCATGATATATAATTTTCTAATTTTTGATTTAATGTTTAATATCTTTTTAAGTTCCGTGAATACTATTATTTAAAATTTATATTATTATTTTTAATTTATGAATTACAAATATGTGATAATTATAAATAAAATTATAATATTTAATTTGATTTTTAATTTAATGTCCAAAGAACTGATATTGAAAAAAAAAATACTTGATATATTTAGAATTATATAATATATCTAATTTTTATTGTTATTATATATAATAAATATTTGGTCATTATACTTGATTATTGTTGACCTCTTCTTATATTTTATTTTGGCTATGCCCCTATCCACATCTATAATTAGCTAGAAGAAAGCTCAAAGTAGAAGTTTTACAAGATTAGAATAAAAAAATATTAGGAATATAATTCAATAATTAATTTTTCTTAATCACATACATAACTTGCAAGTTAAATTTTTAAAATTTACATGCATAGTAAAATATAATTTACTTTTATATAAAATATAAGAATAAAATATAATTAATAAATATTAATATTTAATTTAAATGTGACTTAATTAATTATATGATAATTAAAAGTAACTAAAATTAATTTGTTAAACAAGATTATTATTATTATTTATTTAATAATGATGAATTCAATTATTAAAAATCATATGGATCATACGTGGATGATTAGAAATAGATGGAATAGACAAAATAATCGTTAAGTACCTGCTAACTCTATTTTATATATAATTTTTAATAATTGACAAATTAGTAATTTTCATATGAGTTATAATATGAGTTCAATATTTAATAATTACGTGCAAGGCATATTAATGAAAAATCATAATCATCATATCATTATACTATATATAAAAGTGAGAATACGAGAGACACGTAAATTTAAAAAGAAAGACAAATTCATTTAATAAATATTATGAAAGCACGGCAAAAAAAAAAACTATAGCATGTTGTCATTCAAAGTACAACAATAATAGTTTTTACTGAAATCTTGAATTTATATAATGATAAGTCCATGCACGTAATATATAATATGACTTTCAAAATATTGAGTACAATTTTTATAAGTTATTTAAGAAGTTATAATTTTTTAATAATTTTAATATAGTTCAATAATTAATTTATTTTAATCATCTACATAATGAATTAAGTTTTTAAAATTTATTTGCATAGTATAATATAATTTATTTTTATATAAATTATAAAAATCAAATATAATTAATAATTATTATTATCTAAATTAAATGTGACTTAGTTATATGATAATTAAAACTAACTAAAATTAATTTGCTAAACAATATTATTATTATTATTTATTTAATAATGATGTGTTTAATTATTAAAAATTAAGTGCATCGTATATGGATGATTGTGAATAGGGAGATAAAAAAAATGATCGTAAAATACTTAATACCTTTATTTTATATATGATTCTTAATAGTTGATAAATTAGTAATTTGGGAAATGGAAAAAATGACTGTAAAATACTTACTACTTCTATTTTAAATATGACTCTTAATAATAAACAAGTTATTAATCTTCATGTGAATTATAATACAAGTCCAATATCTAATAATTATGTGCAATGCAGCCAACTTAATTGTATTAGTTGATATGTTTAATTTTATCATTTAATAATTTAATTTATTAGCGAATAATATTAATAATGTATTAATTAGAAGTCTAATTATATTAGAACTAGGTAACTATATTTTATATATAAAAAATATATAACTAATATTAAAAAGAAATAAAAAATAATTTAATAAAAAATATTAGAAAGACACGGTTAAAAAAATATAATAGACAAGATAATTTATATATAGTAAATAAATTAATAAACACAGTGGACAAGATGATTAATGAGTCAGATAATATGACATAATTTTTTTTATATAGTATGATATAAGAATCAAATATAATTAATAACTATTAGTATTTAAATTAAATATGACTTAATTACATGATAATTAAAAGTAACTAAAATTAATTTGTCGGACAATATTGTTATTAATATTTATTTAATAATGATAAATCTTACACGTGAATGATTGAGAGTGATAAGGATTGACAAAATGATCATTAAGTACTTATTATCTTTATATTATATATAACTTTTAATAATAGATAAATTAATAATTTGATTGATTTTGAAATAAATATGCAATTTTATAATTCACTATGAATAAAATATCATAATAAGATGAAATAAATTAATAAAAAAAATTATATAAAAACCAAATAATAATTAATGATGAATCAAATATATAATAATCACGTGCAAACATACCAACTTGATTGTATTAATTAATTTTGTTAATTTTGTTATTTAATAATTTAATTTATTATTGAATGATATTGATAATTCATTCATCAAATTATTTTATTTTTTATTAAATTAACTAACTTAAATATTAATAAGTGATAAAATAATCAAATAACTAATAAAAAATATTTTGATTGTATTAGTTAATTAAGTTAATTTTATTGTTAATAATTTAATTTATTATTGAATGGTATTGACAATTCTTTAATGAAATTATTTTATTTATTTATTAAATTAATTAACTTAAATATTAATAAGTTATAAAAAATAGTAAAAATGTGTTATAAGTAACAAATATGTAGTAGATAATCAAGTTCAAAATCATGAACAATCATATTCAAGAGTATGAACAATCAAGTTCAAAATTATGTACAATTAAAATATAAATATTAAATCTAAAAGTGATGAACATGCAATAAACAATCAAATTCAAAATGATGAATAATCAAATTCATAACGATAAATAATTAAGTTCAAAACAATAAACAATTAAATTCTAATAAAAAAATTTATAAATTCATCACCATAATTTACTATACATAAGTTGTTATTATTATTGAAATCATAAAGTACTTACTATCTCTATTTTATTTATGACTCTTAATAATACACAAATTAACAATTTAATGAAATTTGAGATAAACATTACTCTTATAATTTAACTATAAATAAAATATCATAATAAGATGAAATAAATTACAAAAAAAATTACATAAAAATTAAATATTAATTAATGATGAGTCCAATATTTAATAATCACGTTATGAAAAACTAATATATATTAAAAGTGGATATGTTGATCCCGTTGGTTGAAGACTCGCAAATAATCTGATTGGTTAAATATTAATCTCAAAGTAAATATGATTGAAGCTAAAAGAACCAATTGATTTTTTTATTTATTATTATTTTGAATGATCCTGAATAGATATTATTATATGAGAAAATAGGGAAGACATTCATATGTCAATCTAATTTTGAGGAAAGATACTCAACCAAGTGAGCACTAAATATTGAGATTAAATTAGATTACAAGTTATTGAGATTTTCAATTTTATAAGCAAGTAATATTAAATTTATAATAAAGAGAATGCTAAAGATTGCTTCTTCTTTTTTTGTATATATAATTAAATATGCATAATCATAAATTAATAATCTGTCTATATTTGTTCTAAATTGAATTTAGTAGGTGTTCAGATTTGTGCATATTCATTATATAATTTATTATTTAATTTTTGTACATCTATTTTACATTTTTCTTAAAATTGAATGCAACAATTTGCAACAAAGACATAACTTTATTAGGGCATGGGAGGACCATGGACCCCAAAAATTATGAAATTTTCTTATGAGAAATATTTTTTATATATTTTTAATGTTTAGTCCTTTTATAAATAATGTTATTTTATTTGATGAAAATTTTTTAATTGATAATTGTTACTTTCTGAAAATTTTTAATTTAATTATCTAAAAATTTAAAGTCAAGCTCATGTATAAGTTAATGGTTTACAAAAATATTATAAAAATTTATCATGTTATTTAATTTATGTGTTCCTTTCATATACTATTGTTTATTATAAAGTCTGATTTGCGAATATATATCTTATTAGTTAAGATATGGAAATCGAATCCTCCTTTTAAAATCAATGATCATACCGATAGATAAGTTTGTGGGAATATATTGTGTTCAATGTTTAAACATAAAATTAAAATAAATAAATATTTGGACAGGATTTTCTGGAGTTGGTTGCTACTTGGTATTAGGGGTGAGCATTGAGGGTTGGTTTTGAGCAAAAACGTTATTTAGAAAAAAAAAAAATTATATTTTAATTTTTTAAATTTTAAAAATTGTTTTTAAATTAAAGCAGATAAATATATATTTTTTATATAAGCATATATGAGAAAGACAGTTTATAAAAAATTAATCAATTAAATTAAAAAATTCAAAATCTATTTTTGAAATACTTAACAGTAGGGATATGCATCGGTTCTATTCGGTTTTGAACCGAACCAATTATAATTTATAAAAACCAAAATTCGATTTAATCGGTTTTGTTAACTAACTAATTAATTTAATTTAATTTACTTAAATTATAATTATATTTTATCAATTATAATAGATTTGAACAAATACAATAACTTTATTAATTATAATAAAATTAAATTAATTATTATAACTTTATCAAACATAATATATAAGTTAAAGTTATAATTAAATAATATAACTATAAATTAAGATAAAATAACATAAATTTTGATAAATTGATACAATAATTACTTTATCAACTACTATAATTATTACAAATTAAATTAAATTATCATAACTTTATAAACTTGTATAAATTAATACTAATTATTATAATTTTATCAACTACTTCAAATTAAAATTAGTTAACATAAATTAAAATAAATTTTTATAATTCATGACTTTACCCTACCATAAATCAAAATAAAATATTACAAATCATAATTTTTTATTTAAAAATTATAATAAATCATTAAATATATATTATGTTTAATCAGTTTTGTTAACTAACTAATTAATTAAATTTATATAAATTATAATTATAATTATATTTTATCAATTATAATAGATTTGAACAAATACCATAACTTTATTTATTATGATAAAATAAAATTAATTATCATAACTTTATCAAACATAATATATAAGTTAAAGTTATAATTGAATAATATAACTATAAATTAAGATAAAATAGCATAAATTTTGATAAATTGATATAATCATTACTTTATCAACTACTATAATTATTACAAATTAAATTTAATTATCATAATTTGAAATCAATTATCACAATTTTATAAACGAGTATAAATTAACACTAATTATTATAACTTTATTAAATACTTCAAATTAAAATTAGTTAACACAAATTAAAATAAATTTTTATAGTTCATGACTTTACCCTACCATAAATCAAAATAAAATATTACAAATCATAATTTTTTATCTAAAAATTATAATAAATCATTAAATATATATATATATATATATAAATTCGGTTTAATCGGTTTTTAAACATTTAAAACTGAACTAAATAAACCGAACCGACTAAATTGAAAATCAAATAAATCAAAACGAAGAATATTCGATTCGAATCGAAACCGATTTCGATTTGATTTTACATACTCCTACTTGACATTAATCTCAAACTACCATCTAAATAATTATCAAAGTTTTAAATATCGGTCCAATATATAAATAGTTTTTGAAAATTACAATATAATACGAGATACATATATATTTACTAATTTTAGTTATATTATTTATTTATTTATTTTGAATACTTACTAATTTTAATTTTAAGAAAAGAAGAAAATAAATATTTGGACAGGATTTTCTGGAACAGTTTGTCTTCCTGGAGTTGGGTGGCTGTAGGAATGAGTATTGAGTAATTATAACTGTTGTTGTGAATTATGTCTTATCATTAAAGTATGGACACGTGGCCTCGAAGAGCGTGATTGAAGGATTGGAAGAAGACAGCATTTATTTAAGAAAAATATTAAGAACAACCTTATTTTCGGGACACTGTCTATTATTCAATTTCTAATTAATTAGTGAGAAAATAAAAAAAATTATATTTAAAAGTATTTCAATATTCACAAGGAGATATTTAGATTTGTTATTGATTATTTTAAAAATAGATTTTAATTTTTTTTTATTAAATACAGTACCAAACAGCTCTTAAAAAAATATCAAAGAAAAGAAAGTTTCTGTAACATCCATCCTTTATCGTAATCTCCAGACAAGAAAGCCAAGATTTTCAGTTTTTTCAATGCAAGTGGCGTGTTGTGTGATTTTCGTTTCGCTTTATTCTGTTTCTTCATTTTCTAATTTCACCTGGTGAAGGTTCTTTCTTCCTTTCACCATCACCGCTATATTATATTATACAATTTTAGTATAAATAATATTTGTACGTCTCTCCTTCACACAAAAAAAAAAAAAAAAATTAGAATATTCAGCACAAAATTATTCAATTTTATTAGATTTGATATTTTTTTTGACTCAGATTTGAATAATTCAACTCTAAATCTGATAAAATACAAATAGATTAATCCTAACTTGGCAGTATAAATTTAAAATGAATTTAAAATTTGATTATATTCCTTGCAATTGAAACATTTTGTGATGTTAATAGGACATCGCATGAATTTAGATGTTTATATAATTTTTTGAAAAATTAAAATGTCTTAGATATTTTCTAAAGAAATTGTAGATTGAAAAAGATATAATTAAAACTTTTTTTAAAAAAAAGATATAATTAAAATGGTGGGAAGGTGTGGGTCCATTTTCTTGATGGGCACTTCTGATTTTTGGAGTGAGTGAGTGGACACACGGTTCTTACGCGGAGGATCTAAACGACAACGTCACAGTACGTCTTTGGTACGTGAACGTATCAGTTCAGTTGGCCAATGTTGTTGTTTCCACTTTCCAGTTCCAATTACCATTTTCTACTTATCATCATCCTATTTCCCCACTGCCCCCTTTACCTTTTTCTCGAGGGCAGTCTTGTCCTTTTAATTTATACTTATAAAACAAATACATCTTCTTATATTCCTCAAAATTATTTCTAACAATCTTACAAAAAATTACTATTTGCTCTCATAATATATTAGTATTATTTTAATATTTAAAAAATATATAATTTGTTCGTATAGTTTGATATAATATATTAGTATCCTGAGCGGTTTGAAAATTATATTATTTATCTATTGAGATTTTAACATATTACACAAATAACTCTCTGCAAATTTGATTTACTAGACTAATATTTTTTGAGCAAAAAAAAAATTTTTTTTAGTAGTATATTATATTTTTTTAAACCTCAAGAATACTAATGTATTTTATCAAACTGTATGAAGTAAATAATATATTTTTCAAATATCAGAAAACACTAATGTGAAAATAATAAAATATTTATAAAACTAACGTGGATCTAAAAAATATTTACTAAATGATATTTATGAATGTAGAGAGGCTCAATTGAACACAAATTTATCATGATTGTTGGATTTTGAAGGATGGTAGAAGACAAATCAGTAGAAAAAACCGTAGCAAAGGGCGGAGAACAACAAAATAGAAATTTATGTAGAAAATATTGTAGCAAAGGGCAGAGAACAACAAAATAGAAATTGTTGTTGGAATTTCGTACATATTTCTGCGTTTTATTCCAACTAGTTTCTTTATTAACGTGCGTTGTATGTAATTATTATATATTAGATTTATCATTAATTACAATTTAGTTTTTGTATAATTTTTGTATTAATTTTTTTCATCTTATTATGATATTTTATTCATAATGAATTATTGAAGTGCATATTTATCTCAAATTTTTTTAAGTTACTAATATATCTATTATTAAGAGTCATATATAAAATAAAGATAGTAATTACTTTACAGTCATTTTACTTATCTCCTTTTAATAATTGGATTTATTATTAAATAATAATAATATCGTCCAACAAATTAATTTTAGTTACTTTTAATTATCATATAATTAAGTTACATTTAATTTAAATACTAATAATTATTAATTATATTTGATTTTTATATCATACTATATATAAAAAATCAAGTTAAATTATCTGATTCATTAATTATCTTGCCCATTATGGTTGTTAAATTATTTATTATATACAAATTATGTTGTTTATTATATTTTTTTTACCATGCATTTCTAATATTTTTTATTAAATTATTTTTTTCTTTTCTTAATATTAGTTATCTGTTTTTCTATATATAAAATATAGTTACCTAGTTATAATATAATTTGATTTCTAATTAATGAATTATTAACATTATTCACTGATAAATTAAATTATTAAATAATAAAATTAACTCAACTAACTAATGCAATTAGATTAATTTTTTGGTAAATTTATTTGTGCTCCCTATTCTCACCTTTATATTATAGCATAAAATGATATGATATATAGAGCAATAAGTTAAAGTCTACAACATAGTACAAAAAGGACATGAGAACCATAGTTAGAGCCATGCTTAAACAATTTTAAACTTTCTGCACAAAGTTGCTCTTGACATTATCAAAAAGTTAAACTAATAATTTAGTATTTCAAGCGAAAGTCACATTCTCAACAATGATGAACATGCATTTGCAGGTGACCTTATCAGCACTTTCACCGACATAAACAGCTTCTCGAAATGGAAGAGGTGCTTCCTAACTCGATAAAGATGAAAGGTATAGAGCAATGCCGCCAATGTCACAGCACAAAAAGACATTATGTTCAACTTCCAGAAATCCTGGAACAATAAAGCACCAAAGGAAGCTGAGTTTAATAAATGTCAATCTGAAAGGAAGAACAGAGAAAAATTAAAATGATGATTACCTGGGGGTTTGAGATGATTATTCCCATAACATAGCCCAACAAGTCCATAGTAGATTGAAGAGAATTCTGAACACCTCCCACTGTGCAACGATCAGATTCAGGAACATGATCCTGTCTCACCAAGAATATGCAAGATTAAGGCAGAAGTTATGTTACCTAGAAACAGGTAACAATCAAGAATTTCTGATTGATTTTTGCTGCTGCCTGAAGAAATTGGCAGACTTAGCCTGTCCAGGCATGTGAAAGAGGGAAAAAAAAAATTCCTGAAACTTGAGCCACATTAATTACCTGCATTTGCTGGATGACAGATAAGTCAAACATCCACAGGCCGAGCCGAGATGTTGCCACTCCAGCCATCAGCATGTAAGCTGATAAAACATTATTTTGAATCCATATTGAAGCAATACATACTAAAAGGAAGCTCCACTGCATCAAGAACACACTATTCAAATTTGTTTTCTTCATGTCTTGCTCATAATAGATACTAGCTAATGATCTCAATCAGTACAATGTATATACCTGAGACCAAACTGACCAAAGTCCGGTTCGGAGAGTTAAAATATGAGATTGCAAGATCGGATACACAACTGTTGCAGATATTCCAATCAAAGCACTTATTCCACGAGCAATTCCGATAACAAATGCCGGTATACCTTCCCATTCTAAAGTTGCTGTCATCAAGGTGCCAAAGCTGCAAGAGCAGTAAAAACTCACTTAATCAGGAGCATCAACATAAGAGATTAGGAATAATTAATAGTCGGGCAGAATCTTGTTTTACTCTTAACAAAGTGAAGAAAGCAAGCACCTTAGGACTGTAAAATATAACAATGCAAGAGCCACTCCGGGAAGCACAACATCTTGCTGTAAATATACACTCCAGGCCCCAACAAAAGGGGCCTTCAAAACCCTTTCTGTTAGTTTCCTTCTCCATCCTTTTTCCTCGGTTGCTGAATTTCCCTCGTTTGAAGAAAGTAGGCTTGCTCTTTCACTGCTCTCTTCGATATCTGTTGGTGGAATTCTTGAAATTTTTCTTCGGCTACTTTCACCTAAAGCTGGAATCCCTTCGTATACCGATGTTAAAAGCCAATATTCTATCCATATTGATGTAGAATTCCATATAGCTAAAGCCATAGCAGAGGCTTTAACCGATACAAAGCTGATTATGAGCCCACTAACAACTGGAGCAAGAAGCTTGCAGGTCAAATCAATTCGTCTAATGACCGAATTCATCTTTGTTAGCGTGACTGGAGGATGGCCTTCTGAGATCACCACCACCCTGTATGTTGAAAATAACCATCCTTGTTAGCCATTAACATTCTGTCCAATTCATCCACTGAAATAGATAGGGTATGCAATTTTATAAAATTACCATTCTCTTTCGATTAAGATTGTTCCAGCTAGAGTGGAAAGCACACCAACAGCTCCAAAGATGTTGGTTACTAGCACCAGTAAGATGAACGCTGCGAAATTTGTGGACTTCCATGTTGAAAATACTATAAGTGCAATTACCGAGCAGCCAGCAACTATAAAGGAAAGGTTCTGAGTCACCAACCAAATTCTAAGAACCTGCCAATATGAAAAAAATGGTAATTTTACATGAAATCGTCAACACTGCCAGTTTTGCTACACAATTAAACAAACATTTAGCCAGCATATTTTAATTGTAATCCCATTAAATTCATGACAAAATTTTCAGTTTCTAACAAAAAATTATATAATTGATGTTGTTGCCATTATTATTTTGAAAAATTAGGATGTGAATGCAGAAGTAAACAATAAACTGTTGATGACCAAACCTTAACATATGTTAACCTCTCCACCCATTGTCCAACCAAGGGGCCAAATATTGCAGTGGAGGCAGATTCAATAGCTCCATAAATAGCAGCAAGGATCAAAGAATCTGGCCACACAGTAATCATGTACAGACCGACGCTGAATTCCCACATTCTGCACACAAACGTTCTTTTATCAGAATCACTAATTTACTATAAATTGTCCCAGATTTTAATGTTCTAACACTAATTCAGATAAATATCAGATTGCCCTGGAAGAGACTGAATTCGTCCTGGGAATTAGTCAAAACAGAAAATTAAATGAACTAAAAAGAATGCAATCAAAGTTAAATCAAATTGAAATCAGATATGGAGAACCTTTCTCTATTTTTTTTTTTTTTGGCATAAAGTGAAATGAAGCAGAAAGCATCAAAAGAACATAGGGACAGAGAGAGGGAAATAACCTGGCATCCCATCTTGCTAAGAAGTGACCAATATATAAACATCTGATAAGAGATGTAGGGAGAGAAGAATCTTGATCATATGAAGCAGAAGAAGAAGTTTCATCTTCTTGCTGTGGTTGGTCAACCAGTGGCTCTTTCACCATTCTCTCTCTTTTCTTACAACTCACCTCCTTTTTGAACTCAAAATCTATCAACTTTCATGTCTATCAAAACTGCATATGTAAGAGGACAATGATTAGTTTCACAAACTAAAATTAATATATTGAAAAGTATAATGAAGTTGATGTGGCTGAAGATCATACTAGAAATTGTCCCCAATATCAAACCAAGTTCCTGCTGAAAACCTGGCTGAAGAGAATCCTGGCTCGTTTTCCTTCAATAAGAAGCAGGTATAATCCTGTCCCACATTTGTCCCCGCCCATATCCAACTAACTTCGACTAACTTTCAATGCTTATATCTCATCACTGATGCAAATACAGACAATACTCATTTAGATCGGATTTATAATGCATTGCATATGTGACATGATAATGATTGAAATATCTTGGATTCTTGTCTTCGTAAACCAATAGAAAAGAGGTAAGTCAGCAAATAATTTCATCCCCGGTTAATTACTTGATGAATCATGTGCTCCATCTCCTCTTTCAAGTCAAAGAACCGATTAATCTTATTTAAGTTATTATAATACCCACGTCAGAAAAACCAAATCATGATTTATTTAAGGGAACTCTTTCTTTTTTCTGAGGTTTTATATCTTTAACGTTGTGAATTTGGATGAATTAAGCTACTTTCTTTTATTTTTCTTCTTAAGAAAGAGTTGAGCAAATATAGAAATTCCAGTTGACTAAATTAATAAAATTTATATATCCATTGAGTTTAGAATTAGGCTAGTTTGATTATAAATGAATTTATTTTTATAGTGAAATTCATTTGTGCACATGATATATATATATATATATATATATATATATAAGGCTTAGTTTAAATGATTAGTTTTGTACCGTTAAGCATTAGTTGCTTAGTGTGTGTGGTTTTCCCTTATACGCAGGTTAGAGGTACATGTTTGGAGTTGACAAAAAACAAAGCCTAAAAAGTCAAAGATCAAATGATACTATTCATCGTTTTGAAGTTGTAATAAGAGTTTTGTATTGTATTTGCATTTAGAAAACTTTGTGATATTTGAGTTACGTGTAGCTCCAGGTTTTAAAGGTTGGGTAGTAATGTTTTATTTTCAAGAAGGTATGCATAAGTTTTCATTTTAAGTCATCATTGCCGTGATACATAAAAAGTTTTTAATTGATGAAGTTTTTGAATCTTATGCATTGTATCATGTCTTGATATAATTAGTGGGAATTCTAATTATAGTAGGGGGTGTTACAGTGGCCTTACAGTAAACTCCTGAAGGCTACCCCTAATAAGAATGTTGTTAGAAGCTAGGGGGTTAAAAATACTCCAGAAGGAGGCTGTGATTCGAAGGAGACTCGTGAAGTTTGTGGAGAAAATATGGAGACAAGGGCTATACATAGGCTTTATATGGAAGTGGGGGCCAATAAAGTGGTTGAAGTTAGCAATAATGAGGTAGATGACAATTCTTTAAGATTAAATGATCTTAATTCTATAAATTGGCTTTGAATGATGCACAGATTTTAATGCAGGTCTAGAGGCTGGTGCAGAGAAATCCATACCCAATATTCTAACTGAAACCCTAAGCTCTTCTTTCTGTATGGGAACTGGTGATAGTGGAAAAGTGATAAAAGAAAAAAGGAAAAGGTACAAAAATAGGTTATGAGCAGAAAAAAGAACTTTGAAACAGATGGCTCGTGATAGAGTTACTCTTGGCAGAAGTGGGGTTAAAATATTGAGACTGATGACTAGGCCTCCTCTAAGGTTAATTTGGCGTCGGGAAAAACATGGCAGATGGGTAAAAGAAATATAACTGAGGTGGACGGAGATGACAACACGATGGAATATAGAACGAATGATTTGAAAAAGTTGTGTTTTTCTGGAAACATTTATGATATATCGGCGGTGGCTACTATGCAGTCCCACCGGGAGCCATGAAAACCTTATCTTGGAACCTCCAGGGAATAGGCAATCCCTGGACGGTGAGGGCGCTTAAACATGTTACACACAATCATTGTCTTGAAATCATCTTCCTAATGGAGATGAGATTATCATCTGCTGAATTTGGAAGAGCATGTTATAACCTGGTAGATTAAAATCGCCTTGTGGTGGACTCGAAAGGTAGAAGTAGCAGGTTGGCTTTACTTTGGAAGAAGGATGTAGATGTTACTATTTCCTCATTTTCATTACATCATATTGACTTTGCTATCTCTAATGCTTATGGGAATTATGAATGGAAAGGTACTGGAAATATATGGTTGGCCTGAGAATGGGAACAAATGGAAAACTTGGGATATGAGATCTCGAATTCAAATCTTCAATGAAATTCCTGTATCAAAAATAAAATATATTACATCATACATACATTTTTCTTTCCTTTTTACTGATGTGAATATAGAAAAAAGACAAACATATTAATTTTTATACAAAAATTTAAAAGAATTTCACTAATTTTATAAAATTTATTTATACCAGCTATAGATTTATTATTACAAGATTCCATCAGGATGTTAGATGCACCAGCCACATGCTACAGCCTCAAATTAATCACAATAAATTACCCTAATATTTTAGGAAAAAATAATTCTTATCCAAGAAATATCTATGTAATTTTAATGTATCAGTAGATGACTGTAAAGAGATTAATTCAAAAGAAGTAGAGATTGAAAAGCTTTAATCACTGTAGAAAAAACTACATGTTATAGAAGATAAATGAGAAAAAAGACACTGAAATAATGTGCAAGAGGAAATTATATGAATAGAAATTGTTGCAAAATTTCTTCCCTGAATCTGAACCTTCCTGAGGTGGAAAAGATTCAGGGATCTTCATCCCCAAAAAGACATCTCTAGGTGTACCTTTTAACCCATTTCACCAACATTTCAACTTCTCAAAGTGGACGAGGTGCTTTCGAACACGAAATAGATGCATGCTATAGAGTAATGCAGCTAACGTTACCGCTGCAAATGATAATATAATCAATTCCCAGAAATCCTACACATCATTCACAGCAAAGAATCTGAGTTAATTTCATTGTAGAGAATGATAGCACTTAAGGTAACACCCCTTTCCCTTCTGTAATAGAGTAATGGATCTCAGAGACAAGAACTAATATCATTTGGACAAGATCCACTAAATGTAGCATTCTCTTACTTCATTATTATGCAGTAGAGTATGGGAGTGTTACATTTAGTGTATCTTAAAAGGACAAGCTGATTTTACCATCTGGTTAAATATTCTATGCTCGACTATATATCATACAATGAGTCTATCTAATATCTGTGTCTACAAGTCTATTTTATTGCTGCAAATAAATCAATTCTTAATAAATGAATCCACAATGAATACCTGTGGATTCGAAATTATTATTCCCATCACATAACCTAGCAAGTCAAGAATAGATTGGAGAGAATTTTGGACACCTCCAACAACACAACGATCAGATTCAGCAACTTGATCCTGCCCCAACAAAAATTAAGAAAATATAGGACACTAGTTTAGAATCAACTTTAAAAAAAAAAAAAGTGGGAAAATTGAAGAGGAAACAGGATCCAGACTTCATAGCATTATGAGGAAAAATCAGCATCAACTTCACCTGCATTTGCTGAATAACGGACAAGTCGAACATCCACAAGCCGAGTCGAGATGTTGCAACTCCAGCCATCAGCATATATGCTGACAGATGTCTATTTTGAACCCATATTGAACCAACACATACTAAAAGGCAGCTCCACTGTGAAAAATAAACAATGTTGAAATAATGATAAGGTTGAATAAGGACATAACTCTAAGGAGACAACTAATACTTTAGGCATAAATTTGTCAGATTGTACCTACCTGAGACCAGATTGACCAGAGTCCAGTTCTCAGAGTTAAAATACGAGAATGCAAGATTGGGTATGCAACAGTAGCAGCAATTCCAATTATAGCACTTATTCCACGTGCTATAGCAATTACATATGCAGGTATACCTTCCCATTTCAATGTAGCTGTCATCAATGTGCCAAAGCTGGAATATTGAAATTAACTGGAATTAAATTTACACAATTAGAACAGCCATAAGTTTACAGTTTAATTTGCATTTAACATAACACGAAGGAAAGAGTCTTCGCGAACTTGAAAGATAAATATCAACTTGAATTGCAACTTCAGTCTTATCTTTTCATTTTAAGACAAGGTAGACCACGTGTAATGAAAAACAATGTAGAGGAATGAGATCATTGAAACAGATAATAACTTTAAGACTTTTTCACATGTGCTTCCAAAATGAGCCCTCAAACAAAGTTCAATTACTTGCAAAATTTCACAGCTAGAACATCACCTGAGAACTGTGAAATACAACAAAGCCAGAGATACTCCAGGAAGCAAAACTTCTTGTCGTAAATACACATTCCAAGCATCAATGAAAGAAGCCTTTGAAATGCATTTAGTTAATTTCATCCTCCACCCCTTTTCTGCTAATGCCGAGTTTTCTTCATTTTGAGGATGTAAGTTCTCTAGCTCTCTAGTAGTGGACGTGCCCTCTTCTACATTGTTTGAAGAAAGAGTTGACATCCTCCTTTGACTACTTTCCCCTAAAGCAGTAATCCCCTTATATGCAGATGTAAAAAGCCAATACTCCATCCATACTGCTATAGTGTTCCAGAGAGCTAAAGCCATTGCGGAGGCTTTAACCGACACAAAGCTAATTATGAACCCAGTAACAACTGGAGCAAGAAGCTTGCAGCTTAAATCTATTCGTCTGATGATTGAATTCATCTTTGTTAATACATCTGGAGGATGGCCTTCTGATATAACCACTACCCTGTACTTAACCATCATAATACAAGACAAATTTTGGGCAAGGATTAGTCAAATGCTATGCTCAACTTGCTCGAGAAGTATGATCCAATAGAATATATTAAAGTTCTATGTCAATATGTGCTCTCAAGGAAGGCGAAATTCATAAATTACCATTCTCTTTCTATCAGGATGGTTCCGGCAAGGGTTGAAAGCACGCCAACAGCTCCACAAATGTTTATTAGTATTACAAGCAAGATAAATGCTGCGAAATTGGTTGACTTTAAGGTTGAAAAGACTAGAAGTACAATAACTGAACATCCAGCAATTATAAAGGAGAGATTCTGGGTCACCAACCATATTTGAAGAACCTACAAATCAGATAAATATACACACATGAAGTCCAACTTTGAATAGCCATTGACTCCAGGGACAGTGTAGAAGAATGAACTACAAATGCATTATAGTCACTAAAGCCACATAAGACGCTTTGGTGCCTTATAGCTGCATAAACATGTTACTAGAACTCTAGAAGTTCCCTTCGTTGGCTGAATTGTATATATGGCTACTGCTGTTTACTGGCCTATCTAGCCCCAAGGCTGTGAAGTTGGAGACCCCTATCCTTAAAAAGGCCCGCTCACTCCTCAATTACTTCTAGTTTTATTCATATTCTCTCTTTTAATCTCTTTTCATTTAGTTATCACAGTATCTATCCATACCAAACTTTAATACAATTAACTACCTTTTGTCTACCAATTTCGGTGTGTTTTCCTCCCCTTGCGTAGGCAAACACCAGTGCATTGGTCAAGGCAATTCATATAGTGGCTAACATAAGAGTTTCTTAAGTTGTTCAAATTATGGTTGCCTCGTGAAACTTAAACGCTATCTGATTTCACTGTTCTTTTTTTTTTTAGCATATTAAATTAGAAGATCAACTACTAAATAACAAATCTCGAACAAACCTTAACATATGTCAACTTCTCTGCCAATTGTCCAACTATGGGGCCAAAAACCGCAGTAGATGCAGATTCAATAGCTCCATAGACAGCAGCAAGGATTAAAGAATCTGGCCAGAGAGTGATCATATACAGACCAACAGAGAATTCCCACATTCTGCAAACAGCCAAACTATTAATAAGAAATGAAACAATGGTAAAAATGAGCGTGCAGTCAGGACTAGCAATTCAACCCCAAGTTTAATAAGCCTAAAATTCTAAGAAGTAAACTTTGATGTGAAATATGGTAAGCCAAGTTGGTTTTGACTTTTGAGCAAGAGAACATTACATAATCTTCCCCCATTTTTTTTTTTGGGTATAAACTTCTACAAAAAATATGGAATTAATCATAACCCTTTTGGGAAATAAGCCAAAAAGCGAAATTGAGGGGGAAAGAATAATTAATACCGAGAGGTTTGAACTGCCCGAGTTCCAAGCAAAAGAGCATAACAAAGGTTTCAGGCCCCAAAAAAAAAAAAAAAAAAACTCTAAAAGTAAAGACATTTAAAATTAAGAAATAGCATGTAAAAATTAACTATGAGTAGAGAAGGTTTAAAGAAAAAGTTAAAAACTTGAATATCGATAAACAATGCACATGTCCATTAATAATTTATTTTAATAAAATAAATACTGTGACCTGTAAGGAAAAATAGAGAGAGAATTAGAGAGAGAAGTAACCTGGCATCCCATCTTGCTAAGAATTGAGCAATATACAAATATCTAATGAGAGATTTAGAAAGCGGAGGCTCTTGTAAAGAAGAAGAAGAAGAAGGGTGTTCCTGTTGTTGGTTAACAGGTGGCTGTGGCTGTGGGTCTCCATCCATATGCTACTTCTTCACTTGCTGAATTCACTTCCTATACTTTGCTGATAAAGCTTAACCCTTTAGGGTTCACAGGCGAATAAAATGCAAATATGATCGTGATGATTGCAGTGATTCGATCAGGAGGGATAATTCAAGGCCACGCCCGCTTCGTGTATCAACTTTCGAATCTTGTTTGGCGTATTTGTAACGCTTGTTTGGTAATCACAAAGTACAGCTTTGTGTCAACTTTGTTCGGTAATAAAATCAAATTTTGTCGATGAAATTAGGATAGTATTTATTGCTTAACTAAACTAAATATAGCATTAAAGGCCAAGGGTGTAGACTCTTGATTTTAAGAGAAATTCTTAAGGAAATTGAATCATCCTAAACCAATTTAATTATATAAATATATACATTTAATTATTTTATTTTTATTAACGAACTAATAAATTCAATTTATTAAAAACTTTTCTAATTTTAAACTATCTCAAAAATTCAATTTATTTCGGATATAATGTTGAAACATAATGATAAGCCAATCATTCATGTAAATATGGTGGCATTTTAATAAATGGTATTATCATATAAATATTATACTAGACCATAATTTTTATTGGTTCAAGAAATTGTCCAATGTTTTTTTTTTCCGATCACACACTGAATTAATTTTACTTATGTTGAATAGAATAATAAAATATTTTTTTATGAATTTTAAAATAGCTGCATATATATGATTCAAACTCAAGACTTCTAGTTAAGTTAAAATCATTACATCCACATTTTATAAATATTGTCTAACATTCTTATTAAATACATGTTATACTGTTCATATAGCACTTATAAATAAGGCCACTTTTATGAATCTTCACTATTTAGTTTTGTTTGTGATCTTCGTTAGTTATAAGCAAAATCACTTATATTTTCAATTATTTTCATTCTACAACTTATATTTTTGTTTTTTTTAGTATTTATTCATTTAAGTGATTTTTGTCTAGGGGTAGCCATGGTTCTAGAACCGCCGATTTCATGGTCCAAAAGTTTGAACCGGACCAAAATTGTCCGGAGAATAGTTTTGAACCGATTTAAAACTGACCAGTCAGGTATGGATTGACCAGTTCGATAGGTTCCTAATATTATCTTTTAAAAAAAATTAATATATATATATAAGTATTAACTGATATACACAAATTCCAGAAAAATGAGTTAATGTTAAGTAATATGACGTATAATACATGAGTGAATTTAAAAGAATAATGTTTTTTCCTTTTATAAGGAATGATAATACAACTTTTTTCTAAATTAATAGATGTTGAATAAAAGAGTATAACTTTTTTCCAAATAATATATATATAAGCGAGCAAGCTTATTTATCTCTCATCTATTAATTTAGAAAAAAGTTGTGTTCTCCTTTTTTATAAAAAGAAGAGAGCTCATTTTTTAAATTCACTTATGTGATATATATCATATCATTTAGTATAAACTCATTTTTTTGGAATTGTATACATAAATTAATATTTATTTATATATATTATTAAAATTTACTTTTTTTAATTTTTTGATTGGTTCAGAACCATGGTTCATGGTTCAGAGGAGTAGGAACCGGATCGGATCCATCTCCCTATAGGTTCGGTCAGAGTTGGGACCAGAATCGGTGGTCAACAATCCAGTTCAAGTTTAACCGATCCAGTTCCATAACCGAGTGAACCGTGGCTACCCTATATTGCTATTGCAACCTGCTTTCCACTTTGTTGACCATCCAACTAGCTCCAGACCTTAAAGTACGACTGTGACCACATCACCTATTGAAGCCGACAGGAACCTGTGACTTACTTAGAATTGATCTGATACAGGTAGATCTGGGATCCATTTTACCTTAGCATAATTTGTATAGGGCTTCAACAATGGAGAAGATAATAAGGAGAGATTAATAAGCACTGTTCCATTAATAAATTTTAGCTTAAGTCAATTTTAAATTTCTGAAAAGAAAAAATAGAGCTCTCTTCAAAAATTTTGTAGTGACACTAATCTTTCTGTATCTAGATAATAATTGCGACTAATCATGATTTTAATTGTCTTCATGATTATGTTTGCTGCAAAAGAATTCTATAAAAATTAAATGCATGTGATATTTTTTTTTTTATTCACATTCCTTTCTTTTTTGATTGGACTTATCAATTGGGACAAGGGATGAGAATCCCTATAAATAAATAAACTTAAGTCAATAGAAAAAGTATAACCATTTTTTATTAATGAATTTTATAATAATTTAATATAAATGACCAATTTTCAAATTTCAATTGGCTCCATATGTTCTCTACTAATAAATACTACTTCATCCAACTTTTTTTTTTCTATCTCAATTCTTATCCAATTTGTATAAAATATCCAATTTATATAAAATATTTATACTTTATTCACATATCTATTTATGTTATTCAATTTACATTATAGTACAAAAATTTTAATGTAAGTTTGGACAAATTGAGAAAAAAAAAAAAAGTAATCTCTCTTAATTAATAGCTGCACTGCTTTCGGTTTGGAAACGAAAAAAAATGAGAGGAGAATGGAAAATTAATTTTCTTTCCTTTTAAAGATAAAAGTCAAAATTCCTCCTTCGGTTCTTTGATTGGAATGGGTCAAGGTCGCATGGGAGGGATTAAACAGGTGTCTTTTCTTCTTTTTTAAAGGACATGGGAGGGTAAAGATTGCCAAAATTCATAAACAAGTTAGCAAATTTGTTTCATTATTTTAAAATGTCTAGTCAGCTAAAATAATAATTCTCTTACACTCACCATAAAAGTAATAAACTCCCACCAATATTACAATATTGGTTGATATTGGTTGATTGCGGTAAAAATTTATTCTCTTTTTTGTAAAGTAACACATAATCGTAAATAATTGCACAAGAACACAATTATGAATTTAGATTATTGCTTCATTTGCATCTAGACGTGAGTTGAACTTATTCAAATTGAGTCTTTTCATTTTCAAATCTTCATTTTCAAGTTTCTAGACTGAAAAGGATTAGATAAAACATAATTAAAAAAAAAAAAAAAGAATGAAAAATGGAAATTCTTCAATGACCCAAAAATGTGTTTATCCTACCTGTCAATAAGGGCTAATATCAAGTGACAACAATAGGATTGCTAACAGTTTGACAAGTTTGTTTGATTCCAACACAAGACACAGCATGGTGGACTACAAAGATATCCATCACTTTAAAACAAGTTGAAAGACTTATCCATAAATGGAATAACTAAATCCTGTCACCAAAAACCATAAAAGTAAACGTCCAAAGTTTTACCCACATATTTTTTTCCTTTGAAAGGGCAATCATCGAGTCATTTTACGGTATAAAACAGCATGAAGAGTACGTAACGGATGAAGGAAACTCATCAATCAGGTAAAGCAAAGGAAAAAAGTTCTTTTTTTTTCTCTAAAAAAAATTACAGAGAGCACAAAAAACCTGGAAAAGAACTGGAACATCCCCACCATCCCTACAGAACATGAAAAGAATTATTGAGTTATTCCAATTAAAAGTGATATCTTACTCAACAGACAGAAAGCATAATAGTACTCCCATATACAGAGAATATGGATATAGAACAATGGTAGATGATTCTATGATGTTGTTGTTAGGAAAATAATAGAAGAATTGTTAATTCAATATTTAAATAAAAAGACAAGAAAAATGAAAAACAAATTTGAAGCTTGTGTTTCACACAGTGTCCTGTTCTTAAGACAAATTCACTTCCTACTACCAGTGTTTAGGATAATTGGAGTCCGTCTCCCAGGATACAACAGTTATCAAGCAGTTATTGAACACACAACACCTACTTACAGTAAACTGAGTATTTGTCACACTCTCTATCACTTTTAAAGGAAGAAAATGGAAGAAGATTTTCCAACAAGAGCAAAAAAACTCAACCAAAAGCTATTCAACAAAAGCCAAAAACCTCTATTTATATTAGATGGAGGAGACATAAGATTAATTGTAATTAATCTCTTTAAAGACTGCCAATAATGTCTTTGTAACTCTCAAATAATGGTGAATTTAATTTTTGAAACATAAAAAAATGAAATTCCAAAAAACAAGAAGTCCAAAAAACTAATCAATCCACATGCATTGGCCCGACATTTTGGCCTTGGTCTTGACCGCGAGATTTTGGCCGGACATTCGTATACGTAGGTCGCGCACCCACGTATTGATCTATCTCGAATCATGGATTTGCACCCTCTGCGCCTAAGCGTGCGAGAGAGAGCATTTCATGCTACTTTCTTACCCATGTAAGAATGCATCTTATTATATAAATACAAGTCCAATTTCACATTTTATTGATGTAAGACAACTCCCACTTTCACTTTTCCTTTTTATATCTCCTTGAGAAGGAGTTCATTTTGAACTTCAATTTCTATTTACATATTCTTCATTTTAAGTATATGAATACAATAATTTATAGTTCTCATGTCAAAGAATATATATCCAAGTCTTTCTCCCAAAACCGAGTTATGAGACCCACCCGAATTACTCTCTCAAAATGGCTCATAATCACAATTTTTCCAACAGTTATAACACCAGTATTGATATGAACAACAATCTGTAGTCACTTCCAGAAATTGTGGCATAAAAGTGCTGTCCAATGTCAATCATTATCTTTCACTTTCAAGATGGTTTTGTCCCAACACTTGTTTATGAGATGCCGCTGTTCCTAGCAGTGCAGACATCTTCTTACTCTATACAAAAGAACCCATTTTTTGTCTAACCACTCACCCATCTTAGTATTTAACAGTCTCATTTTGCTACCATCTTCATTTATTAACTTCAGAATTTCTCGACATCAATATATTACCAAGAATTATACTGCAAAGATGCATACGAGCAATGCCATTTGATTAATGCTAGAAGTAACAGTATCTGAATTCTCAAATCCCAATACCATTGTTTTACAACCACAAAGCAGATATTTAGTCTACTGACACAACAAAGACATGCCAAATTGCACAGTGCGTATCATAATATATAGGGCAATATACACCAAAATATAAGGAGAAAGTAACTGAATCCAAAAATATATACAAAATAAGAATATATGAGTGAATAAAAGAAAACACAGCACTCATATGTGGGGGACAAACTTTGAAACAGGGATGTAAGCTCCTCAAGAAGAAGGTTCAAATGAATTTCAAAATTCACCAGTATTCTATCAATGTATCCATGAAGTTTGTTATTTTCCACACAAATCCATAGCATCTTATAATAACCAGGAATGTCTTCATCTTACAATATCATGATCATAGAGTAAATTTGAATACGGAATATTTATTGTGATGTATATTTCAAGAAGTGCCTAGAGTTCCAACTTCTAAATGAGGATACGAGGAAAAATTAGAACTGAGGTAAAGCTGATTTCCCTTTCTCACAATGCTCCCTAAAAAACCATAAAAATCTCCCGTAAAGAACACCTGAGGTACATTAATATGTAAAGAAAATATATGCAAAAAAAAAAAAACCCATTAAAACCAGCTGCAATCCTTAGGTGGTCGGTGGTCCAAAGTTCCTCCTTAAAATTGTAGATGTATGTATGCCAGCAAAATGTCCTAGAAGTGCAGTCAAACAATTTATATCAATTTTAAATGTCACTTCTGGTGGACCATTGAATAAATGGCCACAACTTATCCTTTTTGCTCAGGTTGGAAGTTGAATAGTGTCATTAACCAAATATGGTATTGTCAACATAAGAGATTGTCTCAGATGACAGAAAATTCAGTTTATGATATTGGCATACCTCAGTTTATACACGCATAGTAACACAAGCTTCTAGAAAAATTTTGGATAGAGAACATCAATAAAAGTTTATCCACCATGACTAGCAATGAATTTATTATTTTTTACAGGTTCTTAGGAAACCATTCTCAAAAATCATTAAATCAAAACAATTGACTGCACAGGCGACACCTAAGATCTTTGAAAAGCACAGAAAACTGTAGCAACATAAAATAATTGACAAGCAACACACAACAAATTGCAGATTGAGAACAAAAGGCTCAGAAAAAAATGAAATGCCAGCTCACTTTAAATTGTTTTGGGGATGAAATCCTATCTGGTCTTGTTAAGAATCACCCTTTATTTCATCAGAGTCTGAATCACTAGCATTATAGCCTGATAAAGAATCACCAAGCAAAGACAAAGACAATCATTATAGTATTAATGGTAGCAAAGAACGATAATGATGATACACGCATAAGTGCACCTGGATGCTTATCGCTGACTTTCCAAACTGAAGACCGAGCCCTTGATGCTCTTGTCATCCAAATTCTCCCCTGTAATCCACCCAAAAATATATAGCAATCTCTGAAAAACTAGTGATAATAAAAGGGTAATTGCACAAATGATACCAAACTTTGTCACTTTGTTACAATTTGGTACCAAGCCTTTTAATTGTTACAAATTGGTACCAAACCTTTCATTAATATTACAATTTGATACTAATCTTCAATTTTCGACACCAGAAAAATGACATGACATGTCATATCATCCTATTATCTATATCAGGTTTATTTTCTTCTAAAAATGCGTTCAAAATGTGATGATTGGATATATAATTTTCCCTTTTGTAATTTATTTGTGCAATTTATCTTTCTTTGATCTTTGTAAATGTTGCCTTTTTACGAGGAAATAAATCTGACACAGATAATAAACAGTGCCGAAAATTGAAGATTGGTACTAAATTGCAACATTAATAAAATGTTTGGTACCAATTTGTAATAATTAAAAGGTTTGGTACCAAATTGTAATAAAGTTTGGTACCATTTATGAAATTAGCCTGATAATAAAATGAAGAGGCAAGAACGAAGAATAAGGATGATGAAGAATATAGAAACGGCATATGACAAGAAACTAGATGTACCATCCAATTAAGAAGAAATTACAGCACAATATGACCCATCACACCATTTTAATTCAAACAAACAAATACCTGAATTTTTAATCCTCAGTACCGAATCTTTAAGAAAATAAAACCCACAACAGATTTAGTCATCGTTACCAAAAATCATTAATTAGTCACAAAAATTAGAGAGGGCAAAACCAATAAAGGCAAAAACCATCCAAATTCCATCAAATTGGAAGGAAGACAGAGAACAGAAATTATAAAACAAAAGAAGTAGAAAAGTAAAAAAAATTACCTTCTGGGCATCTCTAGGGATGCCATACCCGCTATAATACATTTGACCCACCAAGACCTGCATGTTAATATCTCCAGCCTTGGCTTCTTTAAGGGTGTCTTTAAACCACCTCTTCACGCAATCGGATACAACCTCGGATAGCGGCACGCGAGTCATGCTGCTGCTGCTGCTGCTGCTGTTCATGCTGATGTCGTCTATACCAGCAGTGCTGCTTTCCATCTTCTTCTTCCTTTTTGCCTCTTCCTCTAATCGCTGAATTCGTGACGTGGGTTTAGCGTGTTTCGAAGGTTTTAGATGCTTCGCGAGATTGTGTATCCTGGCTGGAGCTGCAAGCGATTTTCCCATAAAAATTGAAAATCCAATCGAATTTTACATAAAAAAAATATAACACGATAAAGATTGGATTTTTATATTCCCTTTTATTCTTAAAAATCTTACCTTATCTTTATCTACATCACACCCATTTTAATTTGAGTGTGCGGAGTTTGCGGTGGAGAGATATGATTGAGAATTAAGGAGGGCTTACAAAGGCAACGGAGCTCACAAAGCAACTTATTTTACAGGGGAAAGAATGAGTACGAGGCAACATAGAAACATTAAACGGCATCGTTTCCCTTTTTTATTTTTAGCCTTTTTGGAGCTTAGGTCAGTCTTTTTCTGTGTTTCGACTTACCTCAAATATCTCAAATAAGGTAAATTATAATAATTAAGTATCTCAAAAATTATTTATAATATAAAAGTATTTCAATTTTTATTTTGTAATTAAATTATATTTTTGTTTTCAGCTATTAAGCTTCATTTAATATTACATTTGGAAAAAACACTATAAGGAAAAAAAAATTTATATTCTTAATTTTTTGAATTTTAAAAACTACTTTTGAATAAAAACAGGTAAATATATACTTTTTTCAAAAACATATTTGAAAAAAGCAGTTCATAAAAAATTAAAAAAATTAGTCAATTAAATTAAAAAATTGGAACACTCAACAACAATATCAAACACATTCCTTAATAGAAAAAATTAGTTGTAACACCCAGTCAACAAAGTTGAAATTTATCTGATGTGGATATTACAACTAATTTTATTTTTATTAAAAATTATCTGATATGGATATTTTATGTTACACTTATGTTAAGTAAACTAACAGTGAAAAACAGAAGTACTATTTAGTTACAAAATAAAAATTGAGTTACTTTTGTGTTACAAATAGTTTTTAAAGTACTGAGTTATTACAATTTATATAATTAGAGTATTTTTGTGTTACAAATAATTTTTAATATACTGAATTGTTATAATTTACATAATTGAGTTACTGTCGGTATAATTCGCATGAGTTTTGCACAATGAGGGGGAAATCTGCTGACATGGTTTCCCACCTTATTTGTATTTATGGAGTTTTATATTTTGCAATAGTCTCTCTATCTTTTTCTTTACTTATCTCATTATCTAAAATTTATATTATCATTCCTCAGATTTAAGAGTCATAAGAGTATCCCCAGCAATACTCTATATTTCACTCTCTATTATATTATAAACAATTTTCTCTCTATTTTGGTTTGTCTTAAAAATTATGTGCACTCCAACAATATTACTTAACTCTCACTCCATATTTTAATTTTTTATTAATAAAACTATAAAAAAAAAAGAAAGAGAATAAGAGACAAAAAAGTGAAAAGAGAGAGAAAAAACAAAAGAAATGAAAGAGAAATAATAAAATATTACGTAGGAACTCCTTGTGGCTCTAAAATATGAGAAGAGATAATGTAAATTTTAAAGAGTGAGATAGTAAAGAGAAAGATAGGGAAACAGTTTATTGGAAAACATAAAACTCTATAAATTTAGGTAAGGAGGGAAATTGTGATCTCACTCTCTTCTATATTATAAAAAATTTACTCCATATTTTAGTTTATCTTGAAAAATTGTGTACATTCCAATAATATTTTTATCCTACTCTCTATTTTAATTTTTTTTATTAATAAAACTATCTAAAAAAAATGAAGAGAGAGAGTAAGAAACAAAAAAAAAGAAAGAAGAACAAAAAAAAGGAGAAATAATAAAATATTGCTTATAAGCTTCTTGTAGTTCTTAAATCTGAGAAATGAGAATGTAAATTTTAAGGAGTGAAATTGATAAAGAGAAATATAGAAAAGTTGTTGAAAAATATAAAACTCTCTAAATATATGTAAGAAGAGAAATGAAAAGACTATTGGAGATGCTCTAAAGAGCTCCTAAATAATAATTTATTATTTTTCTTTCATTTCTTTTATTCTTTTCTGTAATGCTCCAAAAACTCGATAATTGTGAATAGTATTTTTCGGGTATGAATCGTGTCGTCTGAAATGAATAATACCATCCGATGGTGAAAAATATTTTATTTAACCATTAGAAAGTACAATTTATGAGGAATCCAATAATGTAATTTGAGGTGAAATTGAGTTCAAATAATCCTTTAAAAATCAAAAATAAAAATATGATACAGTTTGATTTGAATAGTAACCTAGTTTGACTGAACTTTGACCGAGCCTGAAAAAAATGCTAAAGACCTCCGAAGAATTATCTGAATACATGGACTCACTCTAAATATTATGAGAGATTTTTTGGTGGGGGAAAATGTATTTTTGGGTGACTCAGAAAAATAAATTTTCAGATTGGTAAAACTTGTCAGACTAAAAAACGACGTCATTTTAACCCGAAAATTTTTGTGTACCCTAAGGAATATTTTTTAAGAATTATAGACATTTTTATGAAAAATGATGCAAGAAAAATAGAAAAAAAAATTGAGCTTCAAAATATTAGAAAAATTAAATAATAGGCCTATTTTGGATTGACCTGGTTTGACCTATTTGAATAGGTATAAGAGGAAACAAATATAAAAAATTTCATGAGAATTCCACCACCATCTCCTCTCCTTAGCCGTGACCTCCATCCCCCATTTTCTACTTCAATTTTCTTCAAATTTCTCTCCAAAATTCTACCAAATTTCATCTCCCAAATAATTCTAAGGCTCTAGATCCATCTTTGGTAAATTCAATAACTCAATTTTTGGTAAAGAAAATGATAAAAGTGTGAAAAAAGAATTTAGAGTAAAAATCCAAGTGAAGTTGGTGAATTTAATTGAGTTTTGGGTAGATTTTAAAGTGCAGATTTATAATTCATACAAATTTTGGATTATTGAAAGGAAAAATTGAAAAAAAACTTATACATAGAATTTTGTTAGGTGAAGGTGACAAAGAGGGAGCAAGCAAAAATAAGAGACAATGAAAAGGAATAGAGAAATAAACAAGAAGAAGAGGGAAATAAGGTTTGTGGATACAAATTCTATTATTTTCCATTTATTTTGATGATTTTTCATGTGTATGTATGTATGTATGTGTACATGAAAAAAATTATGAAATTATGGAAAATTAGTATAAAAATATGAAATTTAGTTTAAATTATGATGTTTGGAATGAATGATTTGATGAAAATAAGATTTGAACTAGATATGGTAAATGGATCTAATGGTGTATCATAAGGAAAATAAGTTGATTTTATGATATTTTAATGAATTTTAGTAGGAAAATGAAAATAGAATTAAAATAAGGTTAGTAGAAATTTAGTGAGAATTTTTGGGAATTAATTGGTTATATTATGGTTTAAATGGGTATTATGTATAAGATTGCATAAATTATAAATATATGTTTTAATAATTATTAATAATGATATGCATGAAAAATTTGCTAATTATTAATAAGGATTATGGAGAAGTAAATAAGAGTGGAAATATAGAAGTTATATGATAATTTTGAATATGTAAGTATGAATAAAAAATAAAATATGATGCATGTATGTTGAATTATATTATATAAATTAAGAAATAAAATTGTGTTTATGAATAAGTAATAAAGCTATTTAAGGGTATAAGTAAGAAAAAAAAAGTAAATGAAAAATTGATTTTGCCCTTAGTATACTAGTAGTTAAATCAGAAGTACAGAATATAATTGGCTAGTTATAGGAACACTTTACTGCGGTACAAGTCATGATGACTCACATATGTAAGCCAATGGCAGTCTACTATCATATTTTCATGTTATCATGTTCACAGCTCTGTGATCCTTAATGATCAACTTTTTATGTTTTCGGATCTCTGGAGTCCACGTCTCGCATGTCCAGTTCGAGGATTTCTATTGAATACTAATAGGAGCAAAATAAGAAATTAAGTAAAGATAGGATGAATACAAGAGTAAAACAACAATTATGTAAATGATTTTTTTTAAAAAAAAAAGAGAGTAAAAAGATACCATAATAATTAATAATATTTAAATATGTGTTATGAAATAATAATAATAATAATAATAATAATAATAATAATAAAAGATGTTAAACAATAATTAATAAGTGACAATAATAAAAATATTATGAATTTATTGTGTAAGATAAATGTGCATGCATATCATGTATGTCTTTAGATGGAAAATATTAGAATTGTATCCACCACTAGGCGTAAACCGCTAAGCGCGTAGTTATTATTGCGCGTAGGTTTAGGTAGTACAGATTGAGGAGCACAGGAGTTGGAGCAAGCATACAACTACAGAGTCAAGAATCAAGATAATTTAATGGTATTTTGGACTTTTGTACTAGATGCATGTATATGTATAGTTTTATAATTGACAATATTGTAACAAACAGTGTATATGTATGTATGATGCTACGAATGTTATGGATGAATGTTAGATGTATTGACAGTTTATATTATGGATGATATGTATATGTATTATGTATGTGCGATGGTTTAAAATTGTGATTTTTGGAAGTTGTTGAAGTATTGTAGAGTATATTGGGAGTGTTATTTTTCCAATTTGCAGGAGGGCAAAATACAACGGTCGAAAATTTTAATAACTGAATAATGAAATAAAACAATTATATACACATATATATATATACACATATATATATATACATATATATATATATATATATATATAATTTACACCAATTTGCTTAATACGTCATTAAGAATAAAAAATAATATTTAATATAGTTAAAAATCGACTTATAGTGCTCATTACACGATACGTATTACAAATATAGGGTTTTACATTTTCTCTCTCTTTCATTCTTTTTTGCCTTATACTCTATTTTTTCATCTTTTTTATATAGTTTTACCAATAAAAAATTAAAATAGGAAGTAAAGTAAAAATATTATTGGAATGCACACAATTTTTAAAACAAATTAAAATAGATAATAAATTTTTTATAATATTATAGGGATGGTTTATGATTGCCCATGGCCACATTCCACAAATTAAAAAAATCATATCTTAGCTTGACAACTGAATTAATATGTCTATTCTAAGTAATTTCCAATGGTGCTTCTAAATTATATTTAGTAGAATAAAAAATATTTTAAATTATTTTTAAATATAGAGAGTGAAAATTATTTTATAAGTCCAATATTATTATTTATTTTATTTTATCTATTGTAAATTAATATTTATCGAATAAAAAAATGAATTATTTTTATTATAAAGAAAAAGAAACATAACACATCAATAAAAATATAGAATATATATAAAAAGTTAGTGTGCTTTAAATGACATGTAGAATATAGAGTAATATTTAGCTCTTTAGATCTAGAGAGTCAAATTTACTTTTTTATCCAAACTTTAAAAATAGAGAGTGTTTGAAATCTTTTTTATGAATTCACTTTTTAAAATAAAAAAAAAGAGCTTAAATAAAAAAGTCTATTAAATTATTCTCAATAGTGCTTCTTATTTTATAGAATATCTTTATTAGAATAAAAAATATCTTAAGGTATATTTAAATATATAGTAAAAATCTTTTTTGTAAATCTAATAAACTCTTTATATTTTTACTCTTTATTTTATCCCTTGTAAATTAATATTTATCAAAAGAAAAAATAAATTATTTTTTATTATAAAGAAAAAAAATAACATATCAATAAAAAAATAGAACATACCTAAAAAGTTGGTGTGTTTTAAATGATATGTAGAATAGAAAGTAAAATTTGACTCTCTAAATGTAAAGAGATAAACTCACTTTTTTCTTTAAATTATAAAAATAGAGAGTCTATTAAATATTTTTTTTATATATTCACTATTTAAAATAAAATAAAAAAAGAACTTAAATAAAGAGTATGTTGGAGATGATCTTACTTGACAAGTACCAATCAATCCAAATATTAGATTAGTGAAATTTCCACATTAAGTCGCAAAAATATGAAACTTTATTAGGCATACAAATGTGTATTTGCAAATTGTGATCCTAATAATAGCTTGTGGGTTTTAACATGGATGATGTTAGAGGCCACTGTGTAACAGTTTAATATAAAAGAGGTCAATAGCAAGTCAAATTATTCAATCTGTACATATACACAGACTTGAACACAGAATGACAAAGTAATAAAGCTGTGTAATTTGGGTAATGGAGAAAGGGTCATGCAACTCAAAATTTGTGGATAAACCTGGAATTAATTGATACTTAATTTCACCGGTAATCCTTGCATGAGCAAGTGCACAGCTCTTTGAAACTTGGAAACCAAAGTTGCTGTATAGATAATTGTAAAGTGTATTTCATATATTTTTATTGGTATAAGCTTTATATATTTATATACAAAGATGAAATGCTAATAAGACAATTATACTAATTAGGATATTATAGTAATTAGGATATTTACAACCACTAATTAGGGAATTATCTAATTAGGATATTTGCTACCACTAATTAGGATATTATATTATGTAACACTCCCTCTCAAGCTGGAACATAGATATTAATCATGCCCAGCTTGTTATAAAAATAATCAACTCGAGTCTCATTTAAAGTGAAGAGATCTCTCAATTGTTCTCATGTCTTCATATATCATGTAGAGATCAAACTTTACTGTAGTTTCTCCCGAATGAAGTGGCAGTCGATCTCAATATGTTTTGTTCGTTCGTGGAAAATAGGATTAGAAGCAATATGAAGAGCGGCTTGGCTATCACACCACAACTTTGCTGGTACTGTAATATTGAGACCCACCTCAATCAAGAGTTGACATATCCACATAATCTCACATACAGATTGTGTCATGGCCTGATATTCTGATTCAGCACTTGAGCATGATACAGCATTTTGCTTTTTACTCTTCCATAAAATCAAATTTCCTCCAACAAAGACACAATAGTCTGATGTAGATTTTCTATCAATCTTTAAACCTGCCCAATCGGCATCTGAGAAGCACTCAATATAAGTGTGTCTATGATTCGCACACAAGATACCACATCCAGGGGCCCCTTTCAAGTAATACAAAATTTGTTCTAAAGCTGTCCAGTGATGAACTGTGGGTGATGACATAAATTGACTCACAATACTAACAGAATATGCAATATCCGGATGAGTCACAGTGAGATAATTCAACTTTCCAACCAATCTTCTATATTTTTTAGGATCTTCAAATAGTTCATCATCCTTTGTAAGTTACACATTAGGAATCATCGAAATACTTGATGGCTTTGCCCCCAATTTTCCTGTTTCAAATAACAAGTCAAGCACATATTTCCGCTGAGATAGGAAAATACCTTTCTTACTTCTTGTTGGTTCAACACCTAAAAAATGCTTTAGCATCCCTAAGTCTTTAGTGTGAAATTGAGTATGAAGAAAGGACTTTAGAGATGAGATTCTCACACTATCGCTTCCAGTAATAACAATGTCATCAACATACACAACTAGCAAAATAACCCCAGCTTCTGACTGTCTGTAAAAGACTGAATGGTCAGACTTACACTTCCGCATTCTAAACTTCTCAACTACCTGACTAAACTTGCCAAACCAAGCTCGAGAACTCTGTTTTAAGCCATACAAAAATTTGTGAAGACGACAAATTTTTCCAAACTCCCCTTGAGCAATAAACCCTGGAGGTTGCTCCAAATAAACTTCCTCATGGAGATCACCATGGAGAAAAGTATTCTTGATATCAAGCTGATACAAAGGCCAATTATGAGTAGCTGCCATAGAATTAAACAATCTGACAGATGTTAGTTTAGCAACTGGAGAAAAAGTGTCAGAATAATCCACTCCATAGGTCTGAGCATAGCATTTAGCAACAAGACGGGCCTTTAAGCAAGCAACGAACCCATCAGGATTCATCTTAACTGTGAACACCCATTTGCAACCAATAGTTTGTTTCCCTGGAGGTAAATCAACCAATGTCCAAGTGCCATTATCATCCAAAGCATTCATTTCCTCCAGCATTGCATTACGCCATCCAGAATGAGACAAGGCTTCATGAATAGTTTTAGGAATAATGATGGAATCAAGAGATGCAACAAAGGAACAAGAAGAGGGTGACAAGTGATGATAAGAAACAAAAGAGGAAATAGGATAAGTACATTAGCACTTACCTTTGTGCAAAGCGATAGGAAGATCATCACTTGAAACAGGGTCTGATGACGGAGGAGTTGGTGCAGGACACAAATCAGGAGGTATTGTCTTCTAGAATAGACCTGACGAATTGGGGGCCTGACGGGTGCCGAGTCAAGAACTGGTTCTGAGGATGTGATAGTGTAAACTAACAAATCATCATTCTCCCCCTAATGTGCTAAAGCAGAAGATGAGAAATATGGTGTTTCTTCCAAAAAAGTGACATAATAGGATATAAGATACTTATTAAGATTAGGACAATAACATTGATACCCTTTTTGCAAACGAAAATATCCAAGAAAGATACACTTTAATGATTTGGGGTCTAATTTAGTGACATGTGTAAGAATATCGCGAACAAAATAAGTACTACCAAATATCCTAGGTTTGATAAGAAACATTGATTTAGTAGGAAAAAGAATACTGCAAGAAGTCTCACCATGAAGAACAGAGGAAGGCATGTGATTAATCAAAAAACATGCTGTTGAAATTGCATCAGCCCAAAAAGTTTTAAGAACTTTCATTTGGAACAAAAGAGCTCTTGTTGTTTCAAGAAGATGTCTGTTTTTTCGCTCTGCTATTCCTTTTTGTGATGGGGTATCAACACAAGATGTTTGGTGAAGTATGCCATTTTGAATCATATAATTTTGAAAAGAATCTGATAAATATTCTTTTGCATTATCACTTCGCAGTGTATGGACAGAAATATTAAATTGTGTTTTAACCTCAGCACAAAAAGCACAGAAGTGAGTAAACAATTCTAAATGGCTTTTCATTAGATATAACCAAGTCATACGAGAATAGTCATCAACAAAAGTTACAAAGTATTTAAATCCAATTTTAGACTGAACTGGATAAGGACCCTAAACATCATAATGAACTAACTTAAAACGAAAGTTTGCTCTTTTATTGACTCTTGGGCTCGAACTAAGACGACGATGTTTAGTAAACTGACATGACTCACAATCTAAGGAAGATAACCTACTAAACTAAGGACACAACTTTTTAAGCAAAGAAAGAGATGGATGTTCCAACCAATAATGTGCCTAAAAAGGGGATGTAATTCTAGAGCAGGCAATAGATCTAGGTATGTGGGTGTCAAAATGTAGAGGCCTCCTGACTCATGTCCTTTACTAATAATCTTCTTCGTCATAAGATCCTGAAATAAGCAATGATCAGGAAATAATGAGATGCAGCAATTAAGAGTGCAAGTAATTTGGCTTACAGAAATCAAATTGAAAGATAACTGAGGTAAATGAAGAACATATATCAAAGGAAGCAAGGGGGTAGGAGTAATTGTGTCAGATCCAAGAATAGAAGATGATGACCCATCTGCTAATGTGACATTAAAGATAGATTTATGCAACTGAAAAGTAGAAAAGAGGCTAGAATTACCTGTCATATGATCTGTGACACCAGAATCAATGACCCATTTAGAGGAGGTGGAAACAAGACATGCATTGGATTTACCTGAATATGCAATGGCAGTAACTGGAGTAGATGAAGATTTCAATGATTCCTGGTATTGAGAGAACTTGACAAATTCATCTGCAGAGATAATAATTGATTTATCAGATGCATCAGCAGTGGTTGTCATATGAGCAGAGTGAACTTTTTGATTTATATTATGAACCTTTCTGCAATCCTTCTTCATATGGCTTGGCTTATGACAATAATGGCATACAATCACTCCTGACTCCGGTGCTTGAGGCTCGAAAGAATTGAATCCCCCTCCTTTACCACCACCTCTGTAATAAGAACGTTCAAACTCATGATTTTAGCTGACAAGAGCACTATTATACTGAACAGGTGGAGTTCCCTCTGTGCAAAGTATCCTGCTAAAAAATCATGTAAAGAAGAAATCTCAGAAATTGAAAGTATCTGAGACTTCGCAGTCTCAAATTTAGGAGCGAGACTAGCTAAAAAGCTCATAATTGTCATCTACTCCTGTTGACTCTGCTAAACATTCGCATCAAAACTAAATAGCAGTAGCATATTAAACTGTTCATAAGTTTTCTTAAAATCCATAAAATAAGCAGTAAGAGACTGATCGTGCTTTTCTGTACGATGAAATAATTTGCAAATCTCATAAATTCAGAAAATATTCCCTTTCCCAAAATATAAGAAATCTAAATAATCTATCAATTCTTTGACATATTCACAGTGATTAATCAAGCCAATAACGTCATTATTAATAGAATTACGAATTTGCAAAAATAACCGAGCAATCATTCCTCAACCATATCTATCTAGACTCATATTTAGGAGGATTGTCAGTCATATGTTGGTCTTTTTCAATACTCCGTAAATAAAGACGAATCGTCTTGCTCCAATCTATATAATTAGAGCCATTGAGTTTGCGTTCCGTAATTTTAAACATTACCGGAATCACATTAGAAACGCTAATTGTCTTTTTATTAGCCATAACTCAAAGAAAAGCAATAATTTCAACAAAACATAAGCAACAAATCACAACAAGAATCTATAAATCTGAAAAAGTGAGTAAACAAAACCTGGTATCAAGTGAACAGCAAAAGCAAGAGAGTATAACCTTAACCAAGTCTGGAAAGGTGTTGTATAGACAGAGGCAAACCAAACAGCGATGGCAACAGAAAATCACTCCAAGTGGATGACCCAATTTCGGAATCCTAATATGTCAAATTGACATATAACCCAAATCTGGAAAAATATATTTCAGATCCAAATCTCACTCTTTAACGCTCTGATACCATATAAAAATAGAGATATGAAAATGTATTTTATATTTTTTTATTGCTACAAGCTTTACATATTTATATACAAAGATGAAATGCTAATAAGGCAACGATACTAATTAAGATATTTACAACCACTAATTAGGATATTTGCTACCACTAATTAGGAGAATATTTAATTAGGATATTATATTATGTAACCATAATAGAACAGCATCTACCAACTCAATCAAGCTTTCTGCTGCACAATATTCAATATTAGTATAAGAATGAGTGGTGCAAAGGCAACCCATAACTAAAGTAAAGAATAATCCAGACCATCATACAATTTGACCATAACCCTCTATTGACATTCTAATGGGCAGAGAGAGGCAGATGCTTATATCACGTAAATGCTACGTACAATATGACAAAATTTCTTTAGATGTGCGCTACACCTCAAAATTTATACCACATCGACACAATTTACAACTGCTAATACAATAATACATACAATTTGATTATAAAAGCGCTTGCACGCTGAGCCATTTCTTGTAGAGAAGCATTTCACCCAACGGTCAGATTCCCCAACCAATATCTTCAAATGTGAGTGAAGGAAAAGAAAATGGGAGAAATAAGGTTATACGTGAATACAGTGTAGAGGGGCAAAGATTATACAGATTGTAGATGTCGCTTTCACTTTTAAGGAAATAATGTGTATCCACAACATTTCAAGGCATTATCCACCCCACTGAAATGCTGCATGTAAATAAGGTTTTTTTAAGAATCGCTCCAGCCGTCTGTATCATCATCTTCATCACTTCCAGCCAATGCCTATTTCAGAACAAATTTAATGTCATGCATTTTAAATCCCCACACAGAAACACAAGATGCCAGTGTGCACCAACACACACATCCAGAGAGAGAGAGAGAGACCTGGCGAATTGCATTTGCCTTCTCCAAGATGGCAGCAACCTTCAAGTTAGTTTTTGGACCTTGAATGCCCTGAATACTAGGCCTCGTCACTGCCGTAGGCTTCAAGTTAAAGGACTGCAAAGAAAAACAATCATTTCTCAAGACAAAGGATATTCATAATTCGATGCCCTCAAAGAATAAATAAATAGATAAATAAATAATTAATTAATTAAATTAGTAAATAAACCATTGAAAAAAGGTAGGAGGTATAACCTTGGTTCTTATCTGTTCTAGTAATGAATCTCTTTCATCTGCCTGCGGTCCAACCTGAGGATGAACTCTTTCTGTTACCTTTCTCAACTGCATAAGGTTCAAAGAAATTAGACAACAAACATTTTGCAGGCAAAAGATATCAGAAACAACAAGTTTTAAATAAGACTGAACAAATCACCCTTACCTTGCTTTTATCATGTGCAGCAACAGCATCAATGAGAGGATTTCGAGGACGAGGAAGCTTGCTCCCATTTGGCTTTCCAACTTCATAGGTTGGTGGCAGAGCTAATGTACTTGGTGGCCATGTTTCCCCATGCATGGTTACTAAATCATGCTGAGGTTGATCTTCTATCCTCGTTGGTGGCAACACAGATTTGTCCAAATAATTTTGTTCAACTTCTGAACTTTGCAAACTCTGTTCAGATACCCTTGCCTCTGAAATTGATTGTGGTATCACCTGGTTCAATGGTTTGGTTTGAGAGCCATGTGAGGGTACAGGATCATGTTCAGTGGGTTTATCTTCCACAGTTGCAACTGGTGATAATAGGTCTGAACTAGATTTTAATGGATTTCCTCCTGGTAAATCAACCTCAGGCCTCTCATGTGTTGTTTCTGGTAAATTCAAGAATGGGTTCAAGGATTGTGTTGCCTCTAATGGAAGAAGACCCTGTTGATTGGTGGCATCTTTAACAGAAGTTGGCATCCCCATTGAGAGTGGAGTTGGCTGCATTGAATTTTCCTCGTACTCAGCAGAAAGATGTGCTGACTTCTGATTATCATCAGAAGCAACAGACAAAAATGGGTTTGAACGATGCGTAATCTCTATATCTACTGAGGAAGAATCAGATTGAGATTTCTCATCAGCTATAGAGGACTGCATTGGCAAAAATTTGTCCTGACCATGACTAATCCATTCTCCCTGTGAAGCTAGTGAAGTTGGTTGAAACTTCCCCATTCTCCACTGCATGGGAGGTAGAGGAGGCAGTGGTGGCATTTCTTCCAAATTTTCAGGGATTGGACCCAAGCTAGGAAAGATAGAATCAAATGGATTCCTTGTCAGTGCAGTACTACTGAGTTTATAAGCTACTGATTGCATTAAAAGCTCTTGGCTCAGAAAAGCTTCTTGTCTGGAAGTAGCACCAAGGCGTCTTTCCTGACCAATGTCACTCGCACTCTGCATCTGTTCAGACTGCATATCTAATGACCTCGAATTTGCTTCATCTACTTGCGAACATCCCAAGTCAAGTTGATCAAATTGCAACTTCAGTGAATGATCTGAAGGAATTCCAGAATATGCAAGGTGACAAGAAGGTGAATGCTGAAGATTGAATGACTCAGAATTGTCTTCATGCATGTCAGCAGATGGAGATTCTGCACAAGCTTGATCAGCTTGCAACTCCACCAAGTGTTCTAAATCAGTTTCTTCCCCTTGGAGAAAGCAGGTAGGTGAACATGCAGCTTCTTCACAGGCATCCTCAGAATGATTCAAGGAAGCATGTTTTGGTTCCACCTCCTGCTTCCTCCATTCTGAAGACGGTACTGCAATGGCATCAGTGAAATAAGAGCTGCTTTCTTCTTGATATGTGAAAGCTGACTTGTCAATATTTTCAAGCACTTGTACATTTGAATTGCCAACAGAGATCGATTCAGATACATGGGACTTCGATTCTGTAGGAGCAACTTCCAGTTGTTTTACTTCCTCCAGTTCCTTAGGTTCCGTACAATGTTCGGCTTCAGTAGTGTCCAACCCATTCAGATATAGATCCTCATTTCCAGATAGGGATTTTTGAATATCAAGAACATTGTTAGATTCAGAGCAAACCAAATCTGAAGGTGGACAGCTAGCATCTTTAACATGATCCTCAGCACCAGCAGTAACAGCAACAGTAACTGGAGATGCGTCCACATCTTCATCTAAGTTCAGATGATCAAGGTCTGATTTATCTGAATAATTGGCTGGATGCTCAAAAGGAACAGAATCTTCTCCCACTTTATCCACCTTGTCAGTGCATCCATCCACATCAGCACCATCAGCTGCCCCAGAAATCTCTTCAGGTTCCATTATATTATCCTTGGAATCTGTCATCCCTGCTTCTTTCAAGTGATGTTCAACTTGTGAAATATTAACTGCTATATCTGACCATTGATTCTCCTCGATGCTATCAAGCTTTGGAGTTACCGCCGTGTTTATTAAACTTTCTGAATTATCTTCTGTTGCAGCAATTACATCAACTTCAGAATTTATTTGAGTAGACTTTAAAACATCTGAATTGTCAGATGTGAGTGCGACATCTGAATCCACATCAGCTTTTGGCAAAACTGAGTAGGGGAGCTGCCTCGTCGATGGTGAAATTATGCAGTGTGAAGAGCCAATTTTCCCGGCAACCAAATTTTTATCACAAATTCCATCTGCATATTCTGTTTGATGCTCTTCATTAACAGAACCTGGTGAAATTACTGAGTCTGGGGCACCAGATTTCCCTTCAACCAAATCCTTATCATAAATATCATCTGCATATTCTGTTTGAAGCACATCATACGCAGTATCATCATCCCCTTCCTTTTTCAGATCTGACATGTTTGCCATACATACAAGAACATTTGGATCTTCATGATCCAACTCTTCAAGACAATCATCAGAAGAAACTGCAAGTGAATTATGAACTGTCTGGGAAGGAACATTAGATATAACTACAGAAGAATCAGGTAAAGCTGTCTCATTTTGGTCTGTGTTTGATGTTTTAGAACCATGTTTAGTATAGTCTGAGGGTATTTCATCTAATTCAGTTTCTGCGGAGGAAATTGCAATTGAATTCACAATTGGAACAGCGGGTGGAAGCAAAGTATTCGAAACTGAAACACATGAAGTACAAGATACTTTTTTGGCATTTGGGGTTCTGTCTTCCTCAGTGCACATAAGCTCACTGGAATGAATTCCTTGATTATCCACACGAACAGATAGATGGCCCATGGATGAATCTATAATATTTGCAGCAGACTTTTCTGAAGAAGACACTTTCACTGCCTCATCATTGTCAGATGGTGTATTCTCAGCCAAATTGCTAAGAGAATTGGAGTAGGAAAAACTAGATCTCCCTTTCTTAAAGGAGCTCTTCCCATCATCAGACATGGAAGAGTTTCCATATGACTGAGAATCAGAAAAATTAGCTTGTTCATCCAAATGCTTTTTGTTTGCATCAGAATCTGTCCCATGTCTCCCTAACATCAAGATACCAATATCGCTTTTAGGTTTATATTCATTATCTGTTTCCATTTCTGACTCCATCGTAGGGAGAGCATCCATGTAGTTGTCTACCTCACTCATCAAATCATCAGAATGGTCCCCTTCTAAACTTCCCTCTGTTTTTCTGTCTTCATCAACTGCCAATTCATCTTCAAATGCCATCTTATGAACAAAACAAGGAGATTCATCAGCCTCACCTCCAAAAATTGGGATAGGGACCTTCACTAATTCTCTATTCATAGCCTCCTCATTCAATTCAGGTGTGACAGGTTTTAGTACAACTTCTTGTGAAGTAGGAGATGAACAATTACTTTCCCTTCCTAGTGAAGACTTCTTTGAAGGACTTATAGCACTGATCTCAATGATTTCAACTGATTCACTAGAATTATCCAATGTCAATCTCAATGGCGGATTGACAGAAACCTCATGAACTACTTTATGTTCCGGTGAAGGAGTTCCCAGGATTCTCTCCATGTAACTTTTTCCAGGTTTTGGATCAAATGGAAAACCATTTAGTTGCCTTCTCTTCAATTTCACAAGACGGGCCGGATCAGAATGAGCATTCTCAACACGCTCCTCCAAAAATAACTGATGCAATCTGCACTATTTGGCAGTAAATAATGTGACCAATCCAACACATAAATTACTTGGCAACTTAAGCTAGAATGACCTATTAGGGGTGTTCGCGAATTGGTTTGGTGTGGGTTAGGCATAACATTCAATCCAATCCACAATTTGCAGATTAAAATTTTTTCAATCCAATCCAACTGACGAATATACAAAAACCAATCCAATCCGAACCACAATTGCGGATTGGATTGGTTTGCGGTTTATTTTTATATACCTTTTACTTTTTTATTTAATAATAATAATAATAATAATGTCTCACAAACATCTATGATATCCCAAAAACTTGTAGTTCACTACATAAACTACTTAGGGGTTGTTTGGGATTGCTGTTGAAGATCCTAAAAGCAGACTTTGAATTTTTTTGATTTAATTGATTGATTTTTTAAATTTTTTATAAACTGTTTTTTTCAAACCTGCTTTTAGAAAAAACATCTAGTTATCTGCTTTTATCAAAAACAGTTTTCAAAACTAAAAAAAAAATTAAAAATACAAATTTTTTTCCCAAAAACGCTTTTTCCAAACGTAATGCCAAACAAGGCCTTAATATCAAGTCATATTATAAAAATTACAATAGAAATTTCAATTACTTTTTTAAGTATTCTAAATTTTATATGGAATATATTTTTTAAATAATAAAAATGAATTACAAATACTAGATTAGCATAAAAATTATTAATAACTTTAATTATGTTGTTTGATTAAGTCAATACCGCTATGTATGTGATATTTTTTTTTTTTATCAATCTTCTAATAATAATATAGTTAAAGAAAAAATATATGTGGTTGCTAAGAAATTAGACTATAAACCGGTTGTAGTTGTAGTTGAATTAATTTAATTAACAAAAAATAATAATTAATGTGGTTAAAAATAAGTTTCAATGAGAAATTGAAAAATAATTTGTATATAGATAGATACATATAATTGTATATAATTTAAAATATTACAATTATTTTGATAACAAATCATTTAATATAATTAAAATAAATAACTAAATAGATTGATTTATTATATAATTATGATACACTTATTATAAATTATAATATGCACTTAAATTGGTTTACTAAATCATGTTTATTGCATAATAAAATTAGAATAAATTATAAATGCTAAAAAATATAAATGGTAATAAAAGAAATTAGAGACAAAAATGAAACTATATATATATATACAGATAATATGGATTATGGATTAGTTTGCAGATTGAAATATAAAAAATTCAATTCAATCTACAAAATGCGGTTTGAAAAAATACAAACTAACCCAATCCACTATATTTTTAAAACCGCGTTTTGATTGTGGATTGGTTTGATTTAAACGAGTTGAGAGGTTTATGAACACCCCTACCTACTACACAGACATTGGGATAAGAGCCTTACTTGGCATGCGACATTGGCACAACTTCTGGTGTTTCTCCATTCCTCCACCGTGCTCCTCTCTTCTGCCACAGATAAAGGACCAAAAATCACACCTCCAAGTTTATCAATACATAAATTCGATCATACAGCATTAGAGATAAGCATCAGGTTATGCTGCTACGTTGACTGGCATAGGCATTGCCATATCTAGCCTATAATTGATATTTGATAGCTAAAAATGTATTCCTTTTTTCTATCAAATGCCGGACAAAAATTTTCTAGTTATCTTTAAATGGAAAACTCATACCCTTCTGAATATATAATTCTGTCTATTGAAATGAAATAAGTCAAACAACCAAATTGTGAAGGCTTTGCTGTAACTTCATTGATCACAATTCACAACTCACATAGAGACCACACCATCCCTTTGATGCTCACCACTGATTACAGCTACCATTCACATGAGAGTCTATAATATAGGTGACTGAATAAATGTAAAACCTAACATTATAACATTGACAATCACAAATAATTCAAACAAACCCCAACATAAAGTTCATCACAAATGCAAGATACTAATAAAATTGGGATTCCACAAGGTTAAATCTAGGAGCTGTATCAGTAGCAAGATTCATAGACATCTAGAAACGGAAAAAGTAAAAGAAAAATTAAAGAGAAGAGAAGGACGATAATCCTCTAAGAAAGATTATGCTCAAATGTCAATCAGATTACAATTTAACCCAAAAGGAAGTGAAACAGTCAGGAAGACTGTGGATTCTCTCTATCCTATAATCCAGTTTTTTCATTAGAATCAACTCAAAAGACAGGATTACTCGATGGATTATATAAACTAAGTACAGTTACGATTCCCAGTTTTCTGTTTAAGTTACAACATGGCAGCAAGAAACCACAACTTCACTGCCTCAAAATCAAGGGTTGATTTCTCCATGTCGATTAAACAAATTTCACAGGTAGAGAGGAAAAAGAGGCCAATTGCTCAAACAAATGTCGATAAGAAAAAATATCCTGACAACAAGAACATGCACACAACAAGAATTCCTGACCTATATCCGCTGCATACCTTCACTTTCCGGTTTTTCTTCTCTCTCTGAACTTCAGCTGTTGGTACTCCATAGGATGCTGCTTCAACTTTAAAGAATGATGGGTCAGTATAACGCTTCAAACATGCTCCAGCCCCGGCAACATCAAATCTGTTGAAATCCAGATGAGAATGAGTTTTTACCCTTAACTAGAAAGATATGCCGTCTAACTCAACATCAAGATTGAAGGGGAAAAAATAAAAGGAAAAAGATCAAAATCTAAAATCATACTTATCCAGAAGGAATAACTGTGGGGGACCCCGACATTCCTCATAAGAATCCATTACAAAACGAGGTAAGTCTCCACGAGTGACCATATTTTGTTCCATGTGTAAATTAGGATGCCATTCAACACCTACAAGCATAATTATGCATTTGAATAACAATGCCTTTAAATTGGGAAATAAAATATTGACGTTTCTTTTTCCTTTTAATTTGACATGAGAACCCTAAATGTTTCCAGAAGAGTACAGAATACATATATAAGGTACTTATAAACCTTTTCGTATGAAGGACATGGACAATATGGTACTTAAAAACCTTTTTGAATGGAAGCACAAGGACAATATGCTTTTAACTTGTCCTGACTATAGAATGAGGAAAGATCATTTCTATTACAAAGTGAATGCCAAATGCCTCTGAGTATGCATGGGAGTAATAATGAACTACTCTACACTATCATGTGGAAATGATCTAAACAGAACAGGCTAGCAACCTTGAGACTTCAGTGACAAAATCAAGTAATATCATTATTACATTCATAGGAAAATATTTTGAAAAGCCATGATTTTTAGATAAATGGTAAATGAAAGTAATCTTAAATGTAAGTTTCTGCAAAAAAGTACCATCCAACCTCTTCACTTTTCAGGAGAACAAAAAGATAGCCTTCTAGGGTCACTAGCACCCAAACCGATTATCACAAATGAAAAAATGTTGCTGTTTGTTTCTATTTTAGCAATGTCAAATTATTACAGGTACTAAATGAAAGAAATCCACATCCCTGGTTGCTCAAGTAAATGTTTTTAAAATTACTTCAAATGTTTTTGACAGTCCAATTAATTCCCTGAACTTACCAGCAAGAAACAGTAAGCACTTCATACAAAATTAAACATGTGTAAATTTTCTGACCTGTATTACTAAAGAATGGTGTCTGATCAGTTTGAGTGAGAAATGCCTTCTCAATTGAAGGAAATTCAGCCTCGAGCTGCTGAACACGAGCCATTAGGCCATGGCCTCTAGCTGCAGTTGCCATTACCTCTTCATGCAAGTCATGAAATACCTCAGCAGCAAACCTTTAAGGCCCACAAGAAGAAGCAATTAATACACATTTCTTACTGTGTGAGTCCAAAGTCCTCATAATAAGTGGACATCAAATTCCATGGCATTGTACGCAAGAGCTAAGTGATAGAGGAAAAACAAAAATATCATTTTCACAAAAATGCCAGGTGCGGTATGAATAAAATATTTCAAAAGAAAATTCAATAATAGAGAAGCCAATATTTTCCATTGTCATGTAAAAGTGGAAGACCAATAGTAAAAAATTATTGCAAGGTCCTAAATATTAATTAAACTACAAACATGATTTACAATACAAGCAAGCATAACCAATTACGTTCTCAAGAGACAAACAATTGGAACACATGAAAAAATTCAGTGCCGCAAATCTTAATACAAAACTCAGCACCCAGAAATAATAAAATGCTTATTCCCCAATTTCTCATAAATCCATTCATAACATGCTCGTTCAGTTATCAAGTACAGTCAAATTTAACCAGAACTTCAGCAGCCATCTCCAACTCCGTCCCTTCCCCTTCTGTGCTCACTTAAACCGTCGCTACAACATGATAGACAAATTCCAAACACAAAATTATTAACAGATAAATTTAATGGAAAAAGAAGCTATCTAGGATCAGAATTGGATTTCCAACCAATTTCTCGATTAGATAAGCAGCTTATTACTAAATTCATAGTGGAAAAAGGTAATTTGAACTCAAAAATGCCACAGAATCAGATTCCAGACCATATTGCTAAAGCAGCGCAGACTTTGTCGTTTCGATAGCATAACAATTCCAAATCAATAGGTGGCAAAAGAAAAATTATAGAGCACACAAATAAAATTAATACAAACTCACACTCCAAACAGAATTGAAAATTCAACGCGAAGCTCGACCTAACTAGCATTTCACTGAAACAACCAAACTCCATCTCCAAACCAAACCAAATCTCCAAACTAGAAATAAAATAGAAGAGAGAGAGAGAGGGAGGAAAAGAGACTGACTCAGCTAGGTCACCGAGCTGACGCAAGACTCCAACAAGGCCAGCCATGGCAACACCTTCCAGAAGAGCTTCCGGATCATCTTTATCGGCGGCTCTATAAAGCTCCGGATCGGCTAAACCATACTCATTTCTTATCTGATATCTGGCCAGCGGCATTTTCACAATTCGCCACTACGCTTTCCCCCAGACTATACTCCACCAACTGCACCAAAAAAAGAAAAAAAAAAAAAAAACTAATGCTCCTCCTCTGTTTCTTCGATTATTTAACAGGAATAGGATTTTGTTGGGGGTCGGAGAAGAAAATGAATGAATGTACAGAAAGAAACTCACAACAGACAACACGTGGGGCGAGCCTTGTGATTTGTGAAGTTGTGAGACTGTGAGAAAGAGAGCTTTTATTTTACATAATATTTATTTTGTATTAATTTATTCCAATTTATATTAAATACTTATATTATATCCAATCATTTATTTTATTCTAACTCGCATTAATGAATATAAATATTTCACGTAAATTAAGACATTAAAATAAAAAAGTATTAAAATAATTAATATTTCTCTTGTTTTATACTACTATTATAAACTAATTTTCTTTTTTTTAAATAAAAAAATTCTAATTTTTTATTATTTTTATATAGCTAATATAATATTAATTGTTTCTTTTCTATTTTATTATTATATTAATTTTATTTATATTAATTGAGATTTTAACTCATTTAATATATTAATTGGAGAGATAATTTAGTTTTTTTAACTCTTTTTTCTGTAATTAACTTTATTAAATATTTTTTAATCCAAATAAAATAATAAAAAATAATAAGTATAGAATTGAGTGAATATATTTTAATTTTAATTAATTCTATTGTCCAAAACTAAAAGTAATAATAATAAATTAAAATGAGAATTTTGAAGAGAATGAGTGAAATAGTGCGGGGGACAGTATGTGCTTTGTGGTTTGATCGGCGGATATGGTGGCGCTTGTGACGCGGTTCTTGTATCGGATCGCGGTATTAGTCTCCTGCGTATTTTAATTATCTCGGTGGATTTTCATAGGTTTGGCTACCGGACGATGCAGGGAGTATGATCCCCATCTCTATCTCTATTGTAATGGAAAATTTTTGTCTCCATCTCTATCTTATTAAAGGAAATAAATTTGTTTTCATTCCAATTTTTGGAGAATCCTTATTCCCGCTGAAATCTTCATTCTCACTAAATTTTTATATAAAATTAAAAATAATATATTAATACAATAATTTTACATAATATAATAATTAATTTAATATGTGTAAAATATAATAGTATTTAACAAAATTACTATTATGTAAATGTAGACCTTCACAAATTAAAATAAGTACAAATAATATATAAATATCATTGATAATTTATGAATATTCATACATAATTTAAAAGTTCACACATTTAAAAAAATAAAAAATTCATAAATTAGATTAATACAACTATAATGTCTATATTGAGTATAAATAAATTTATAATTCTATTGAGTAAATCAGTCAAATATATATTTAATTTATTAATATAATTTAAATTAGTACACAAGTTTAATATAATACAATTATTTTAATTAAAAATATATAATATATATGGTAAGATATACATAATATAATATTTAAAATTTAAATTATTAAATATTTAAATACATAAATATAAAAAACAAATATATATATATATATATATAATGTTAAAATATAATTATTGAGTTCTCATGAGGCCTAATTCTCATGAAGAACAGAGATTCTCCACCCTCCTGCCAATTTTAAGTTTTCAGAATGAGCAGGTGCGGTTATTTTGAGAGAATTTATGTTGTTCTTGAATCGTGATCATCATTATGTGGCCATTAATGAGATCTCAAATTTGAAAAGTTTAATTAATTTGCTTCCAAATTAAGCAACGAAACTTTCTATTTGATAATCATAAATTTAGAGGCTTTCTCAATTAACTCTTCAGTGTTATTATTGATTTATCAAATATTCTAGAAAAAATATTACTTATTTTTATCTATTTTCGTTCCAATATCCGCACTTTATCGGTTCATTTAGATCATGTTTGATATTATGTTTGGAGAAAATATTTTTTGGAAAAAATTTTATATTTTTAATATTTTTGAGTTTTAAAAATCGTTTTTGGTAGAAGTAAGTAAATAGATATTTTTTTCAAAATCAAGTTTGAAAAATACAGTTTATAAAAAATTAAAAATTCAGTCAACTAAATCAAAAAAATTCAAAATTTATTTTTATGACCCTAAACAGCAATTTCAAACACTTTTTTTTTATTTATGTGACCTAATACAAGTTGAATAACATCTTCTCTATTTCTTTCCTTATCTGAATTTAGAGATTTTTATGCTTTCTAACAGCCCCTTTTATTTTCCTACTTATCTATTTCACTTTCTAAAATTTATATTATCCCTTTTCATATTTAAGAATCACTAGAAACTCATGATTAATATTTTATTATTTTATTATTTTTTTGTTATTTTCTTTCTCTTTCCTTCTTTTTTATCTATTACTCTCTTTTCATTTTTTTTCTAGACAATCTTATTAATGAAAAATTAAAATAGGGAGTGAGATAAATAATATTATTGAAATGCACATAATTTTTAAGATAAACTAAAATGGAAAGTAAATTTTTTATAATATAATATGAAGTGATATAGAAAATATTGTTGAAGATGTTCTGAGTTAAAATTATCTAACATAATTATTCTTCTAAATTTGTTCAAATATTGTAAAGGGAAAATAGAAGTAGAAAGAAAAGTTCAACAATGTTATGAAATATCAACTATTTAAAGCAATATAATAATATATTTATATAATTTGGATTCGCACTAAACATATCTATTAAAACAATACAAATTATTCAATAATATGGATCATGCAGAATAAATTTATTAAAAATTTGTTATATTTGTATCGGCTAAATTAATTAAAAGGTAAAATATTTTTTCTCAAATTTTAAAAATAATCTATATTTAAAGCTTAAATTTGAGACATTAATCATACTATATATAAAAGTGAGAGTATGGGAGACGGGTAAAATTATTAAAAAATCAACTTGATTGTATTAGCTAATATGATTAATTTTGTCATTTAATAATTTAATTATCAGTAAATAATATTAATAATTTATTAATTAGAAGTTCAATTTTATTAGAATTGCATAACTATGTTTTTATATATAAAAAAATAAATTACTAATATTAAAAGTAAAGGAAAAAAAACTAACCAAATAACAAAAAAATTATTACTTATATTTATTACTTTTGGTAAAATCATTCTTATAATACTCTTAGAAATCAAATCAAACCAAATCATTTTAGTTCGATTTTTTAGTTTTAATTTAATTTTGCTCAAATCCCTAATAATAGACATATTAGTAATTATGAATAATTGATAAAATAACTTTCAAATATTTATTATACAAGTATAAATATATAATAATCAAATCATAATTAATAATGGATCCAATATCTAATAATACATTTAATAATTATCTGCAAAATACTTTGATGAAAAACTAGTGGAAGAAAAATTGACAAATCAATTTCATCCCACTTATTAGAGTAGATAAAAGCATAACGGTTAATTCATAATAACTTCAACAATTATAACATTGGCATGTGCTTGTGTCTTTTTCTATTTATTTAATGTTGTGTTTGGAAAAAATATTTTTTGAAAAATAAAATGTACTTTGAACTCAATATCTTTCTTCTTAATGCAGGGACCATCCATGGAAGAATTTTGGATTCATGCCGCAATGGTCCCCATGTAAATACAATATTAATTATCAACTTAATTAGTTGATTAATACTAAAAAAGAATTATAATTTCGCAGTCAGGTGGAGCCCACGAATTGCCAGACATGGCTATCACACATCACATTACAGAGTTTGTTCCAATAAGATTTGATGAAAACTAACTAAAAAGCCTAATTACAAGGGGTTTAGCTAAGGTTTATGGCATCTTTTCTTATAAATAAGAAATTCACAGGTGACCGCTGACCCACATGAGAATCAAGACAGCTCCGAGTTTGTTATATTGTAGGCGACCAGTCACTTTTTCCGTTTTCCTTGTATAAGAGTGTAGCGTTTGGGGTTAATTTTATCTATTAATACTGAATTTTATTTTTATTACAATAAAATTATAAAATTTTTTTCGTAAAAAAAAAATCATTCAATTATATTTTTCATTTCATTAAAGTTATTTACAGCCAATTTTCTGATATGGATCACTAGAAATCTAATGCGACAGCTAGCGTGTCACCAGAAATCTAATATGGAAGTTAACGTATCACTTGATATCGAACACAACAGCTGACGTGTCACAGAAAAATTAGTAAAAATAACTTTACTGAAATGAAAATATTGTTTAGTAATTCTTTTAAGAAAAAAAAAATTTATGATATTGATGTAATAAAAGTAAAATTACCATAGATGAAATTAATATTTAACGTTAGCAAGACGAGATTCTCGCATCTATACAACTGAATCCCTATTATTATTTTTCATTTGCAATTGAGCTTCAGAAGTTTCAATTTAGTTCAATTAAGTATTTATTACACATGTAAACCCATATATGTTTATCATTACTTAGTTTTTTTATCCTGAACTTCAATCTAGTGTCGCGAGAGGGGGAAATCCACAAAAATGATTGGATTTTTACGAGACTGTCGTTTTTCTTGTTATTTTGTGTTTAAACGACAAGCTTTTTTTAACCATTTTCCAGCCACTTGACAGTTCGGCGACACAGACTTTTCCCCATTTTTCCCTCATACTCGTGCTTCTTTGACCTTGTGTGGTTATATGTTTAGATTTCCTTTACAGGCTTACATTCAATCGAAACTCTGAGAAAAATCCATACTCTTAGCAAGAATGGGGCTTCCATATACACAACTTTAAGTTCAATTCTAATGATATCACAAACCCATAAACCATATTTAATAATAAATTAATACATATTTATTGAACTTTAAAATTTATTTTATTTTCCGTTTGAAATTTTTATTCTAAAATATTTAACGTTTCACAATTATCTATAAATGTTAATTATTTTTTACTTACTATACTTTTATTTAATAATTACAGAAAGAAAACTTTGTTTCTTTTTTAGAAATGTACAATAATAATAATTTATGTAAGTTTATGGTAATATAATATTACACCTATTTATTAAATACAATTTTAATTATTGTATAATAACTTTACGATATCTAAGGGAAGAAGTATTAAGATAAATTTGAATGACTTTTTCCAGTTGGAAGAAAAATCAGAAGAAGGATTATTTTTTATTTGGAAAAATTATGAAATAACAATGTAATCTTGGCTTTAAAGAATGGGTTGACATAGTGGAGGGAGGTTAGAGCCACAAGCCTAGTAGAAATCAAAAAGGCCTCGACCCATTTTCCAACGAACTTGGAGTTGGAGGGACAACTTGCAATCCAATGCAAGGAATTCAATTGTTTGTCGGCGCAGCTGGAATTCCACCACTTGCATTAGGGAAAAAAAAAAGTCTTTTTATTTATTTTTTTATAATAAAAGTTAATATTTTATAAAAAAAATATGTATTTATTTTATATTATAAATGTATGGTGAGAAGTGCATATTGATAATACTCCTTTAACTATGGACAAAGATAAGGGAGATTGGCAGGAACCAAACCTTCCAATGTCTAGAAAAAAAATATATATATAGAAGGTATATTTGTAACAATAGCTTGTGATTTTTTATTAGAAAAAATATAACTAATCTCCCAAACTGTTTTTATTTTTCGACAAAAAAATAATTTTACTGATTCAAATTAGCAATACATTGATAAAAATATAAACAAATTTGCTAAAAGCTATTGAGAATAAAACAGTAAAAAATTTCACAGCACTTAAGTTAATAACATAATAAATCGGCTCAAAGCCTATACATTTGATAATACTATAGTGATTATAATACATATGATTCCAATTTTGCAATATACTGACAACTATAATTTGATTTATTATCTCTATTGGATAAAAAATGTTTTGCATATCTGAATTATTTACATACAAAAACGCTGCAATACGATAATAGAAACAAAACGTTATAACAAGACGATAACATGAAAAACAAAATAAAAATATAGATCTATAGAATAGTCGCTTATTTTAAAAATAAACTGACAAAAAAAAGATCGATTTGAAGCCAATAATATCCAAAAATCACCCCTTACTTCACAATGATGGTGGCTATAAAAAAATAAAATATTTTTACAATTCCAATAATACAATCATAGCTTCTACTCTGCCTCTAATCTTCAATTCCCAAATATTTATTTCTTTTTTCTATGTTGATAAGCAAAGCTTGTATACCTTTTAATCCATTTTAGTGGATATAGTTGTTTTTGAAGCATTGAAAGAAAAGATAAAGTAGTATAGCTGAGCACCCAAAAGATAAATTTTTTTTAAGCGTTCTAAAATTATATTTTCAATTTTTTTAATTTTTTATAAAATATTTTTTTCAAATATATTTAAAAAAATGTATATGTTTATCTATTTCTATTTAAAAATAATTTTAAAATTTTTTAAAAATTAAAAATGCAAATTTTTTTCGAAAAACAAATTTCTCAAACGCAGTACAAACTCTTTATCTATGTTGTCAGCTGTAAATAAAATCAACTATCATAATATAGTTATGATTCAACTTGTAAGTTAATTATTACTCTTGATGTGGTTTAAAATTTTCGTACTCTAATTAAAAATTGTATTTAAAACATAAATAAAATACCATATTATCTTAATATTTCAACAACTTATTATTATATATTCCCAAAAAATATGAAAATTTCTTTTTTTTTTCTAATTATTAAATAAAGGTATAATAGATAAAAATAATTAATTTTTGTTAATAATTGTAAATTTTCTTCACTTAATCAACCCAGTACTTAATTTCTATTATGTATTTTTTTGAAAAAAAATTATAATTGTTAATTAAAGAGTGACTTAATTGATATTTTTGGTTGTGAGAATTAGGGGAAGTTTCGAGTTCAGATTTTCTCGCCACCATCCATCAATACAAATAGAAGTTCAACAACTTTATTGTGAGTGCAAGCAGTGACAGAGTCAAAAACCTTAAGTCAAAGTGTGCAAATAGTTAGAAACCTAAGTCATAGAGTATAAAAATAGATTTTAAATATTTTTTGGAGGATAAATTTAAAAAAATAATTTAAATTTATATAATATTACATATATTTTAAAAAGTTAAGGGATAATTGTTCATCTTCAAGTAGAGAAATTTTATTCAGGAGTCCAATTAAAAAAATATAAAAATAAAATTATATGTATAAATAAAATTATAAATTGGTAACAATATTGATAAACTCATTATGCTAGGCCGTAGTCGTAGATCACTAGATAGGAAGATTTTCTAAATCATATGTTCCAAAATTATATCTTATAGCACCAGTTAACACCTAAACTGTTACTCAGTGTAAATCATCCGGTAGATTTTTAACTCGGAGGATATAAGTCCCTAAATTTTTTCACCATCAATACCGTAAACTTATTCTGTTCGAGTTGACTTAATTCTTTCAAAACGATGTTGTTTTAGTATTTTTTTTATATAAATCAAAATAACATTGTTTTCGTGTGATGTAAAAAAAAAAGCCAAAAGAGCAAATTTGCTCATAAACTATGTTTTATAGTACTAGTTAGCCCCTAAACTATATAAATAGTGCAAATTACCTCAAAATGATGTCGTTGTGAGAGATAGAGTTAAAAAAAAAGGCAAAATAATGTCAATTTGGAGGAAAAATAAAAAAAATCAAAATACTAACAACTTAAAATGACGTCATTTGGAAATCTAAAATTTCTATACTTTACACCCCGAATTGAAATATAAAATAAAATTAAAGATATTTATAAAAATAAAAGATTTTTTTATTATAAATTAAATTTTTTATAATATTAATTATGAATTAAAATTAATTCTTATATTAATTATTAATTTAATATAAATTAAATAATTATAATTATAAGTTTTTATGTTAATTTATAAAAATTAGTTATAAATTAATGTTAATTATCACTTTTTATATTAATAACTAATTATTAAATAATTAATATATAAAAATTATAAATGAATATAATATTTATTTTAATTAATAATTAATAATTAATATTATAAAATTTATAATTAATTAATTTAATTTATAATAAAAAATATATATTTAATTTTATTATATATTTCAATCTAGAGTGTGAAGTATAGAAATTTTGGATTTCAAAACAATGTTTATTAGTGTTTTGAATTTTTTTTTAAATTTTTTCCTCTAAATCAATGTTATTTTGCCTTATTTGTCTTTGAACTCTACCTTTCAAAATAATATCGTTTTGTATTAAATATAAGATAATTTGCATTAAATCATATAGTTTAGGGCTAATTTGCACTATATAACCTAGTTTAGTTGCAAATTTGCTCTTTTGATCTTTTTTTTACATCACATTAAAACGATATCTTTTTGATTTATAAAAAAACAAAACGATGTTGTTTTGGAAGAATTGAGTCAACTCAAACAAAATGGATTAACGGTGTTGACAATGAAAAAGTTTAGGGGTTTAAATGCCATGAGTTGAAAGTTTAGGGGTAATTTGTCCTGAGTTATAGTTTAGGGGTTAACTCATACTATATGACATAATTTAGGATAAGGGTGTCAAAATTGGTAAAATTAGCGGGTTAATATTGAGCTTATACGAGTTTGTGTCATAAATGGATCAACTTGTTTATGACACGACTCAAATCGTATCGTGTTACGAGTTGACACGCGAATCCGTTACAACTCGTTTAATTTTTTCGTATCGTGTTAACCCGACTCAATATGTTTATAATATGTATAAATTTATTGAAATATCTAGGTTAATAATGTCATTTTATAAAAAATAATATCTAAATATAATTTTCGTGTCGTGTTAGTTGTGTTATATTGTATTAAATAACCCAAAAAGTATAATCGTGTCATATTGGATTGTATCGTGTTATGTTAAATGATCCAAAAAAGCATAATTGTGTCGTGTTCATGTCGAATTTTATGACTCAAATACGATCTGAACATTAAACATATTATACGTATTGTGTTCATGTGATCTATTTAATTTTTGTATTGTATTTGTGTCAATCCAATTAATAAATGGATCATGTTCGTATTAACCCTAATTGTATCACCTGAGTGGATTGACACGACACAAACACGATCCTCCAATCCATTTTGACACTCATAATTTAGAGGCATATTTGCCATTTTGGCATATATTGTTTAGCTTTAATGATTCTTGAATAACAGTAGGTGCATTCACTGTTAAGAATAATGATTATATAATAGATGATAATCTTTTATAATATCATTCCATTATCTAATAAAAAAAAAGAAACAAATTAAAAATTGTAAACAAAAGTAGCTTAAAATAGGGATGGCAGCGGGTATGGATTTTGCGAGTATTCACTCAATTTGAATTCGTTTAAACCCTAATAAATAATTCTATTAGGGTTTTGGGATGGATACGGATAGAGATCATCAGGTACACGCTATCCAATAAACCCGATTATATATATATATATATAAGATTTATTTTATTATAATTTATTAAATGTAATGATATAATTAATTATTTTTTATGTGTTGTTGAATTAAAAATGTAATGAAAGTTAAAAATTTGAAATATAATTTTTCTATCATAATATAGAATATTTAAATTTTATTGTTTTAATATTATTTTTATACGATTTCATGAATTATTTTAATTTAAATGTGTTGAATTTTTATTTTGTTTGTTTTATTTGATTTTTTAGTAATTTATAATAGATTGTTTGTATATTTTTATTAATTATTTATTTAGTTTGAACTTTATTTTATTTAAATTCTTTTAATAATAAACAGGTAATTAAACGAATTCGGATAATTAAACGGATATTACTAATCGGGTTTGAGATATGTATATGTATGTATATATATAATCGGATTCGGGTACAACATTTTTCGCGAGTACTCATTCCGTTGCATTCCTAGCTTAAAACAATAAAATGCATGAACTACATTCAAATTATCAATAACTATAACTTTTTATAAAATAAATAATCAAATAATCATAAAAATAAAAAATAAATTGAAATAAATAATTTTTACTCACTAACCCCGAGTTATTTCTTTGATAAGGCTATCAATTATCTATTTAGTTGTAGCCACTTTATTGTTCTAATTATAAATCCGGTCCGTTTATTGGAACTATAACATTTTAAAGGTATTTGATTTTGGAAAAAATTGATAACGTTTTGAACCTGAGTAAAAGTATTTGGTAAGATTTTTTAATCAGCAATTAATAGCTAATTTTAACTCCAATCAACTGCTATTTGAAAAAAAATCATATTTTAGAACTTTTTCTGATTAGCAGTTAACTGATTCAATTTTTTTTTTTAAATTGAATTATATTACCCTTATATATTTTTTTAATTATAAAATACTTAATTTTTCCAAATTGAATTTTCCAATCAATAAATTATTTATAATTACAAATATAAACATATTATAAATAATATTTAAACTGGTAATATTATTTATATTGAAATGAAAAAATATATAATATATTTATAATCGCTATACATGTTATTTAATATATTAACTATAAATAATATTAAATTTATTTATAAATATACATAAATATTTTTTCAATTTTTATTTATAATTAATTAAAATTTTATTATTTTTATTATATTAATTATAATATATAATTATATGAAATAATTATTTTATTTACTTATACTTCATATAAAAATATATACTTCAAATAATATAAATTATATTTTTATTGATAATTTTACATTACAGCAGTAGTTGTTCAATATTATCAATCGGTTATTAATTAGCTAACAAACCAACTATCAACCAAATTCAATAGTTAAACCAAACCAAACTAAACCTTTAGTTTGAATTTTTTTTTTCAGTTAATGATTTGAAAAGGGATGTTATTTTTTCCTTTTACCTATCTTCTCGGCATTTTCTCTCTAACATGTTCATTCAAGCTACAAGTTTACAATACCAATTCCAAAAACTTGAGCTTGATTTGCAGCATCAACGGACTTAAAATCATTCTTATGCACCCAAACTTACATTGGTGAAATAAATTAAATAAATTAAAATAAATGATTTTCATTCTCTCTTAGATTAGACAAAGCAAAAAATTTATATTCCATAACTCTTGATATAACAATTGATAGTTAAATAATTTAAAACAAATTTTCTATAAAAAAAATTATAAATTGTAAATATAAAAAATTTATCTTAAAACTCTTAATTATTAATTTCTTCAATGAAATTTGATAAAAAAAAAGAGTAAATGTAAAAAGAGAATTGAAAGTATAGAAAGAATGAAGTGAAAAGTAGAATAAAGTTGTTCAAAAAGAAAATAATAGATTAAGGATTTTTTTTAAAAAAGAAAATGTCTAACTTACTATTACATTTTTAAAAATTTTAGGATAGTTTAGCTTTTACATACTTTCATCTCCTCTTTAAAATGAATGTGACTATGACACTAAATATAAAAAAATGACTACAATTATTATTATGTAGCCCATTATTCATTGGATCTCTTGATTAAAATAATAATATTTAGTGGTAGGAAAATGTGTAAGAGTATCTTAAGAGAATCGATGGCAAGATCATCCCTATGATGAAAACCACAACTAGTCTTTTATTTACTAGGTAGATCCTTAACATTGACCATATATAATCTTAATTGACTTACTAATTTGGCATTACTTAGTTCTAGCCACGCCATAATTGGCTTTATTAATGCAAGATATATATATATATATTTATTTATTTATTTCTATTGCCAGTCTGGCTTAAGCAAGGATCAGACCTAGTCACGTTTAAGTATGCAACTAAGCAAAACATCCACTTTACTGGTCAAGTGGCTGAAAATTTGCTATATAAAGCGCAGATTTTAAACGTATTTCATATATATATAGCTTCAACTCAAGCTTCTAATTAAGTGAAAAACGACTCATATTATCTTTTCTAATCTCTTGAAGTATTATAAATGGGAACAAAATTTATATTTTTAAATTTTTTTTAGTTATGAAAATCGCTTTTAATAAAAGTAGATAAATATATATATATTTTTTGGAAGTGGATTTAAAAAAAGCAATTTATAAAAAATTTTAAAAATAGTCAATTAAATAAAAAAAATCAAAATTTGTTTTCAAAACGTTCAACATCAATCTTAAATACTAGTTTCTCATTACTGGTTGGTATAAAGAGTTGTCTTTCAGATTTTAAAGGTACTTGCATATTCAGCTGAATTCGAGCCTCTAATTAAGTGAAAAAAGACTCGTATAATTTCATTTCACTTCTTAGAGTACCATAAGTGGTACAATTACTAATGCAGGATAATGTTACTTTTTATTGCCAGTCTGGATTAAGCAAGGATTGTGGCGTAATCACGTTTAAGTAAACAATTAAGCAAAACATCAAAACTTAATTAACACTAGTCTCTCATTTACTGGTCAAGTGGCCAAAAACTCTGGCCTAAAGTCCAGAGTGGAGAGTATCTCCAGATAAACAGGACAATAAAGGAGATTTTAAAATTTTAATTCGTGAATCATGTGGAAGTCATAGAGTGAAAATTTCTATGTAAACAAAACCAAATCTTTAAATATTTGTTTATATTTTGTACAGATATATAAAATGGAAGCCAAATCCTGTTTAGTTGTCAAAGTATATCTTTCTAGTTGGATGCAGAAATCTTCCAAGTTCGCTTAAAATTTAATTTTGGATGTGCATATGAGTAGGCAATCTTATCCCAAGGCTGGCTATTCAGTTCGAATTCGAAAATTCTAATCAATAAGGGAGAAATTTTTACCATTCTATCTCAGAGAATTATAAAATATTAATTTAAGATATAAAAATTATTATTTATGAATTTAATAGCCAAATCACAAATTTTTCTTTTTAATTTATTATCTGAAAATAGTCTGAAAAAATCAGAAAATGTCATGTAAAATTTCGAAGAGCAATATTCTAATTAAATTGAAAAAGTTTTGTGACAACTCTATATAATCACAAATTTTTCTTTAAATTAAGCAAAATAGATTATAAAGAAAAAAGGTAGGGGGGTCGGCAGTTGGAATTCCAAATTCTGCCCATTACGCTTGTATTTGATAATGGGATCTTGGATCCACTATACATATTAATTACTTAGTAGTTGGCAAATTGACAATATTGAGTCATACGACAGTAACCTTTTTAATAAAGGGCAGACTGTTCACACAAAAAAAGGACGGGCAGACTGTTCACACAGTTGTACAAATATTCAACTTGGACTAGAAATGCATAAACAATTCTTTTTTCTAAGAGTCTTTCTACAGCACACTATTATTGATACACCATTATTTATTTTTAATTTTGACTATTAGATCAAGTAACCTGTAATTTTCTTAGCAATTATGCACTTAATGGAAAAGCCTATAATAAAACAAATATTAGAATGCTTCCTCGAATCTGCAATAGCAGATTTTGGTCAATTAACAAGCATACTTTGAAACTAGAAAAGATTCAACTTTTAGAAGCTTACTGCGTGGAATCTTGTCCTATGGGAGGAGCAATTATTAAGGTTTCTCACTAAAATTGGGAACATTTCCATTAATACAAAGCAAAAGTAGGGGAAATTGCGCAGAAATGGCCAACACATAGTGATGACAGCACACTTCTTTATCTGCCTATAAAAGCTCCTCATTCTTTTACCGAACAGAATTATCTTCTTCTTTAGCTTCTTCCTTTCTCTCTCTCTCTCTCTCTCTCTCACCATGCCTGCTCAAGTGATGCCTGAGCAAACCCTTCATGGCATTCATGTCTTAGGAAGGGAAACCAATACTCCCTCTCCTAGAAGGTAAACTTTTTCTTCTCTTCTTAGGCCTTGTTGCTTTTAGTCTGCAAGCTTTTACATTTACTCTCGCCGCTATAGCTTTAGATTGGAACTCAGAAAGTTAATAATGTTTTGTAGGTTGGAAGGGAAAGTTGCTATAGTGACAGGCGGAGCTAGAGGAATAGGAGAGGCAACAGTAAGATTATTTGCCAAACATGGTGCTAAAGTAGTGATTGCTGATGTTGAAGACACATTAGGGAACATTCTTGCTAATTCCTTATCTCCTAGTGTAACATTTTTTCATTGCGATGTCAGCCAAGAAGAAGACATCGAAAACTTAATAAACTCAACGGTGACTCGCTATGGCCGTCTAGATATTCTTTTCAACAACGCTGGAGTTCTTGGAAACCAGCCAAAGAACAAGAGCATTCTTGATTTCGACACCGATGAATTCGACAGAATAATGCGTATTAACGTTAGAGGAGTGGGTCTGGGGATGAAGCATGCAGCTCGAGTGATGATTCCTCGAGGAGTTGGCTGCATTATATCCACTGCAAGTGTGGCTGGTGTTATGGGTGGCCTTGGGCCTCATGCTTATGCAGCTTCAAAACATGCCATTATTGGGCTGACAAAGAACACAGCTTGTGAGCTTGGCCGCTATGGAATTAGGGTTAATTGCATTTCTCCATTTGGGGTGGCCACTAACATGCTTGTTAATGCCTGGAGAAGTAGTAGTAATGAAGAAGAAGAAGATGATGATGATATAAAGTTTGGGTTGCCTAGAGGGGAAGAAGTTGAGAAGATGGAAGAGTTTGTTAGAGGATTGGCTAATCTAAAAGGCCCAACGCTGAGGGCTAAGGATATAGCTGAGGCTGCTCTTTATCTTGCTAGTGATGAGTCCAAGTATGTTAGTGGTCATAATCTTGTCGTGGATGGTGGAGTTACCACTTCAAGAAATTGTATTGGCTTGTAAATACAACATTGCCTTTTTTAGATTTTCCTTTCTCTTCTTGTAATTTTTTCTTTCTTTTTTTTTTTTTGGGTTTTTATTCCTTGCGAATTCCTAATTGTAAAATCATTACTCTATATCAATTAGCAATTTTTTTCCCTTTTTTTCCCTGTCCTTATATATGAAGTACAATGTTTTCTTTTATGAAATTAAAAAGAAACTATATAATAGGTATAGTTCTTTTGTTCTGACAAAATTTTTTTTTGGGTATTTAATTAGAAATTAAATATTTGTTGTTATTCTCTCTCTCTTTTTAAAGTGAAAGCAAAATTTCTTGGAATATAGTGTGATAAATGTCAAGGAAAACAAGAAAAATCAATAGTATGTATGGTATATAGCTATCATGATAATTAGTGAATTGTCAATCTCAATTACATTCAGAAAGGCTGCTTGTTGAATATTCTTGCAGTTTGAAAGTTTGAGTTTCCATTTACATTTGGATTTTTCTTTTGAGATGTGGACAATATATTTGATTCAACGAATCTATAAATTTATTAACGAACCAATTTAAAATATATTAATGTATGAAAAAAAAAAGTATTATTTTGTATGTATAATAGTTTATGATTGATTGATTAATTTGAAATATATATCTTCAAAATATTGGTCTTCAAGTATGAGTATCATATACTTAAATAATGGTGAACCGATATTTATTTACCATAGATGTTTAAGAACATTAATTCATTCTAATGAGAAACTATTTTGTAGAATCAACATATATACACATCATTTCTTTAAAAATTTATAAAAAAAAGTAGCAAATGAGTTTTGTCAATTAATTTAACCATAGCTTACGCATGGTAAATTTCGCATTTTAATAATTATATTTCAATTTATGTATTGAGATCTACGATTTGGGTTTTGTCACCTTGACCCCTAAAAAAATTAACTATGCCTTGAATTTAAATTTGGGAAATTTAAAACAAAAAGAAAAAAGCACTAAAATATTAATACTTTAAAAAATAATGGCACTTAAATTTTTTTTCAAAAATGCCAACATCAAATATTAAAATTTCAAATATATCGATGATGTAAACTCAAGATTTAATCCGCAAGTGCACGAACCAATCGTATAATGACAAATATTTTATCGGAGTCGATTTCACAATTAATCATTAGCTTAAATTTCTAATTACTATAATTACCAACGATCACAAAATGCAACATAAACATTCTAACATGTTTGATTTTATTTTGATTAAGGATGAAATTAATATAAAATTAATGAATAAATTCAATGAATTAAGTAGGTACTCAGTTTCGCTCCCCTAACTCTATATTTCCCTCACAAGCATTAAATTTATAGAATTAATATTTTATGGTGATCACTTTATGCATTAACTAATCAAACAAATGAATTAACTAATGTCCAATTCAATTTTTGGGTTAGATTAAAGATGATGTGTCTAATAATCAAATCATAACATTTTCATTCATAATTCAATTATTAGTGGCCAATCAATTATTAAATTAAAAATTAATAAGGCATAGTTGAATTGAAATGAAAATAATAATTCATTTAATAAAATAAGGGAGTTCATACAAAATTAGAATTGCTAACCAAGCACCCAAAATGAATTTAGCCTAATTGGAATACGAAGCTAATCAAACTAATATTCATTGTTAAACTAAAAATTACAGCAAAAATTAAGAAGAAGAAAGAGTATAATGCTCCCTTAAATAAACAAAATCTGAAAATTTGATGATAGTGGTCTCCAATCCTTCAAGCCCGAATCAAATCAATCTTTAAGAGCAGAAATTGTTAGAGACGTGCCTAAAAGACAATCGCCTTAGGTACTTAGTGTATATATTCATAATGATATTATTTCATTATATTAATATTCATTTGCATATGAATTGATATAAATCTTAAACTTATTAATGAAAGTCTATGATATGAAACATAGCATGAAGGAAATCCTGATGTGATAATGATAATGAAATTCCTATTATGTGTAATTATATTAGTATCTAAATTATCCATAGTCATATGATCAACAAGATGTGATATTGTTAATCCAGATAGACTAGCACATTTTATACTTCTTGATTAGATCAAGTAGTAGATCTCATAAGTTGTGAGCATGAGATGTTAAAAGTTAACATATGGATGCATGTTATGAATAGTCAAGTACATTGGATGACCTACAATGAGACAATCATATGAATCATCTATTTAAATGTCAATAATAGTTACATCATAGCAATTGTGTAAGTATTTTTAGATTTGAGGTACTCAAGGATATCTTGGATACTGATTTTGTGCTTTGACTTCATTTTTTATACGTCATAGAGGTCGCTCATAGGGTGGTGATTGGGTATAGTTTGAGGTATTCAAAGTTAATTGGGTAGTTAACAAAGGATTCACCACTTTTGATAAAGGGAGTGTATACCCATGGCCTCTTGTTGAGATTATTACTTGGAAATCTCTGGCCAGAGTAGAAATATCATGAATGTGGTTTTCAGTAACATATCTAATTGAGTAATGAGTTCCAGTGATAATATATAATATCACTTGGGCTAGATGTGACGTAGTCAATTTAGCGAAAGTTAATAGATAATTCATGTTCTGAACCGAGTGGGGTATAAGATGGTGAAATGATGAATTGCACAGATTATTATGTATAAAAATATTTATAGTCAAACAACTGACTTTTTGGTCAATTGTGGGTCATGATGTGTTGCTAGATACCGCTTATGACTTGCTTGAATTAATTGTTAATTTGGATGGCTAATATAACCGGAAACTTAATGGATCACACACATAAGAGATGTGAAGAATAAGTAAAATGGTTTTGGATATGATTCATGAGAGAAATTTGGGGACGGACGGTATCGGGATTGTGGAAAGGTTTCGCGGGTTTTAGAGTCGTTTGGGGTCCGCGGGCCCATACAAGCCCGCAACGTGCAGGAAGGCAACAGACAGGCCTGGCCAATGAAGCGCATTTTGCCCCATATGCCCTATTTTTATAGTTTTGAATTTTAAGTAGTCTTTTAGTTTAAGTGAGACTCTAAACCCTAAGACACTGATGTAGACACATATAAAAGCTATTTTTTATATCAGAAAATTGAGCCTCCATTTTTTAGAATTTAAAGTTAATTTCTCAACACTTATCTTATGAACAAATCACTTTGCTAGCACAAAGTGATTGTTCAAGCCATCACCCTAGAGGTTTCTTTTATTATTTTTTCGCATGGACTTCCATTAGAGACATATCCACTTAGATTGTTGTAGTTTGCAATAATCCGATAAGAAGAAGAGGAGGAACAAGTCTAAGGAATTAAAAGAACAATTTCTAACTATACATTTATTCAATTAGTTTTAATGGCACAAGTAGAATTGTATGATTTAGATTTTTGAAATTTATATTCCCATTGCATTTTTCTGAATGTAATTTATCTTCAAAATCCTTCAGAAATATCCCATTTCTTTCAACAAGTCTGCTAGAAGGATAGGTTGCACACTAAGGAGTTCCTTGTACATGTAAAAGAATTGAAGAAAAGAAAGAGAAGATGCAAATTTTCAAGAGTGGCTAACCCTAATCCTAGAGAAAAAGATGGAATAAAAAGATCCATTGGTATTTTTGAAAATTAAAAATGAAAAAAAATGTTAAAATTAAAAATCTAAATCGGTAAATATAAAAAAAAAATCAGTATTTTTGAAATAAAAAATTAAAAAATGGTGAAAATTCCTCTTTAAATTAATCTATTACCTTGCCTTGCATGAAAAGTAAAGTGATCATCCGGATTCTAGCTACTTATTAATACATTCAATTGTTCACGAGAAAAAATACATTCGATTGAATATGTACAAACTAATGGGTAATTAAATAGACAATATTCACATAGGATAAGGGACGGATCTAGAATTAATGTTTAGTGGGTTTGATAAACAATAAAGAAAAAAGTTCAAAAAACCTATTTGTAGTTTTGCACTGTTGCAATTTTAAATAGGTGCGAAGTTTTTTTTATAAAAAAGGTCATGTGATTTGTACCATTAGTAAATTGAAGTCTTTTAACCATAATAATGTCCAAAATCATTTTGCTAATACTGATGTGTAACAAAATAAATATCAGTTCAACATACTTGAAATTGTAAAAACGTTATATATTAGTATCAGCTCGGCGTTTTCTAATATTATTTTAACAAAAACAATATAAATTTACTAACAGCTTAAACCACAAAACTATTTTTATCCCAAAAAGATCTCGTAGTTAAAATTGTAAAAGTGTGAAATTACAGGTAGGTTTTTTTAAATTTTTCCCAATAATAAATTAAAAATTTTATAAAAATGACCAATGTATAAAAAATACAAATTATTTTGTAATTAATTGTATTAGTAAGCAATACAAGACTTTTAAATATAAAAAAAAACATATCTTAGAAATTTCATCGTTAAAAAATGACTTTAAGAAAATATTCTATGTAATATTAAAGTAAAAGTTCTTATAAAAATTAATTTTTGATACTCTAAGAAGAAAAATAATATAACAAAAATAAATAAGTAATTATAAACATGAAATATTATTTACAAGTATATAAAATTAAAACTACCATATGATATTAATAGATTATCAAAATTAAAAAAAAAAAGTTATAGGTTTGGTACTGGAGAGGAAAAAAAGCAAGAAAGAGAGAATAAAAAATGAAGAAAAAAGAAAAAAGTTTAAAATAAAAAAATATTAAATAAAATGGAAAAGACTAAAAAGTAATCTATCTCTTTATATTGGTTAATAACTTATATATATAAATAATTTTTTTAAGTGGGGCAAAAGCCTATAAGCCTAGGTTTTTGGTCTTCAAAAGTCAGACTAATTATTTGATATAAATCTAGATTATTGAATGACCGAAAAAAAAGAAATGGTTAAAGCTTTAAACATTGGTGTACCTAGATATATGGGTTAATTTCACTCACGGTTCTCTAATTATATAACTTGTAACAATTTGGTACTTGAAAATTATTTGTAACATAAAAATATCTCAATTATCTAATTCGTAATAACTTGGTACCTGAAAAATTATTTGTAACACAAAGATACCCTAATTATGTAAATTGGAACAAATCAGTACTTTAAAAATTATTTGTAATACAAAAGTATCTCAACTTTTATTTTGTAACTAAATAATACTTATGTCTTTAACTATTAGAATTTATTTATTATGTTTGGAAAAAAAGTTTTTCGGAAAAAAAATTTATATTTTTAACTTTTTTAAAAACTATTTTTGGTAAATACATATAAATAGATATTTTTTCCAGAAGTATATTTAAAAAAATAATTCATAAAATTAAAAAAAAAATTCAAAAATATGCTTTTGGAATATTTAACAGTACTCTTAAACATCTCTTAGTCTTTTTAATAGAAATATAATATGAAATGTTCAAATAAAATTTAATAATAACAAAATTAGTTGTAATACATATTCAGTAAAATTAAAATTTATCTGATGTGAATATTACATCTAATTTTATTTTTATTAAAATTTATTGAATGTGGATATTTTATATCACACTTATATTAAAGAGACTAACATTTAAATATAAAAATAATATTTAGTTACAAAATAAAAGTTGATATATTTTTGTGTTACAAAATAAAAATTGAGATATTCTTGTGTTACAAATAATATTTAAGGTACTGAGTTGTTACAATTTACATAATTAGTGTATTTTTGTGTTACAAATAATCTTTTAAATACTGAATTATTACGAATTATATAATTAAAAGACGGTGGATGAAATTCACCCTAAATAGAGTATTGTGGAATAGATGACCCTATAAAGAAATTTTTAATAATTTAATATATAATAATGTTGTAACGAGTGATTATGTACAAAATTGAGAAACTGGCCCTACATATAAAATTGTTGATAGTTATTTTCTGATTTTCTATGATTTTTGTTAGATTTTTTCATATAACTGCTGACAGTGAATTATGATCTTTTATTTGTGATGCCAAAAATTATTTAATTATATTTTTATTTTATTAAAATTATTTATTGTAAAATTTCAGATATGAATTATTAAAAATCTGATATGATAACTAATATGTCACAAAAAATTCGATGCAGCAGCTATGATATGTCACTGTAAATCTAACTAGAAGTAATTTTAGTAAAATAAAAATATAATTAAATGATTTTTTTTAAAAAAATTTATAATTTTATTACAATAAGTATACCATGAATGTAATTAACTTTGATCATAAACTAGAAAAATTAGGGATGATAACAGATAGGGTACCAGCAAAAAATACCTTACCCGAACACATCTCAAATTCGTTCAGAATTATATTATTAGTATTCGTATCCGTCCTATTAAAAATTTTAAAATAAAATAAAATTCTAACTAATTAAATAATGAAAAATTAAAATATATACAAACTATCTACCATAAATTACTATAATATTAAATTAAAACACAAAATTTGATTCAACATATTCAAATTAATATAATTTACCAAATTGTATAGATATAATATTAAAACAATAAAATTTATTTTAATAAAAAAATTATATTTAAAATTTCGAATTCACTATAAAATGTTAATAGAATTATTTATTAGAATTTAAATAAATTGAGGTAAGTGCAAAATTCCTGGACGTTATCATTCCTAATCCTAAGAAGATCAGTCAGATTTTTCTGTTTATGAGAAATGTTGAAGGGGGTTGTTTTATTCAATATAGGATACGGCGATACACTGACCGGTCCAAATATATGGATTGGACCCTTTCCAGTTGTCGTTTTGCTTTTAATTCAAATTCCTCTTTCAACACCGAAACAAATACCAAGATTTCTTCAAAAAAAAGGAAAAAAAGCTTTTTTGTTTTCCAAATAAAAAAGAAAATCCTTTGAATTTGGACGGTGTAATATACCGGCTATATTCTAACAACAATCTAATAATGTAAATGATAATAATTTAGTATTTTAAATATTATTTTAATTATAAAATTAAAATTAAAATAAATTTATATTATAAATAATATTTAAAATATTAAATTCTTACTATTAATATAATTGATACCATTATTATAATTCATCCAATTTTAGCTATTTCCAATCACACTTCTATATACATATCCGTTGGAATAGTTTGGAAGAACATAAGAAAGGGTTTTATTTGTATATATTCCTCCATTTTTATGTAGATATCCTTTAATTAAGGTTTTTATTTTTATTCTAAAATGGTTGACATTTTACAATTATCTGTAAAATTAATTATTATTTTTGTATATTTTACCCTTATTTAATAATTGAAATAAATAATTTTGTCCTTTTTTTAAAACAATTTTGTCTCATAATAATAATAATAATAATTTATAGAGATCTTAACAACATATATTTAGTAACAGAAGGATACACATGTGACCTGTTAAACGGCCACATTATTATACTTATTAACTGTCATTTAAAAAAATTGAAATTCCATTTATTTGTCATTTTTATATAATAAAAGAGATTTAATTTTTTTTTAATTTTACCTTTAATATTACGTAGAATTTTAAAATTATTTATTATATTTTTAGACTAAACATCTATATATATATATATTTTTTTTTTCTTAATAATCTTGAGTTTTTTTAATTTAAGGGTAATTAATTAATCTTAATTATTTTTTTTTAAATTTAAGACTAATTAATAAATTTTTAATTCTAATAAAATTACCAAAATTGTATTTAATATGGAACGGAGTGAATATTTGTTTTGATTTTGAGAGTAAAAAAGTCTTTTTCATTCTGGTTACCTTATTGGTTAAAGAGATTTATATTCTCAACTATTTTTAATTTTTTACCTATTTGATTGCTCTGCAAACGCAATTAATTAAAACTGGTTGAAGTCCAAATTGTGTTTGATAAGAATATTTTATTTGTATAAAGTAGAAACCCTTCACTGGAAATTAATTCTGAAAGCTCCAGCAACCAAATTCTCAGAGCTGGCATGCATTGAATAGACATTTAGATTTATGAAAAGGTTGGAGGGATTGTTAATTTTGGAACAGCTCAGTCAAACTTTGAAATTCATATACTCTTTCAGGCTTTGATTTTTTTTCTTTTGTATACAGTAAACATGAGCTGTGAACTCTCTGGTTTCTTCAATTACCACTACATGCAAAGCCGACTAATGTGGGCATGTAATTAATCAACAACCAATCATAAAATAAATATTAAAAAATATTTTTAATATTATATATATATATATATGAGAAATGCTATTTGTTATGCCACATCTCAATCTGTATAAAATATTTACACTTTTAATATAATTAAATTGAATAAAATAAATAAATTGATGAATAGAATATAAATATTTTATTTAAGTTGGAAAAAAAACTTTTTACAACCGATTGTGTTTCAAATTTAATAAGTTGAATATACACTTGTACAACATTTGTGATTTGGATCCAACAAAGAAAGTGTTTATTAGGGATGACAATTGGACTCGTATTCGTAGAGCTTTAATCCAAAACCACACCAAATGGGGCGAATTTTTTAACAATTGACCGGATTCATATCGGATTTCAGAAAAAATCTGAAATTTGATTTTAAGGGACTGACGATTGTACCCTGCCCTAAAAATATATAATATAATATATATAATATAATATATTTTCAATATATAATATATATATATATATATAATACAATATTTATATTACATTTTCTAATAAACACTTCAATTATACTCTTATTTAACTAATATTTTTACAATAATATCATCATATGTGCATAAACTTCTATTAGTTATATATATATATATATATATATATATATATGAGAAATGCTATTTGTTCTGCCACGTCCCAATTTGTATAAAATATTTACACTTTTAATGTAATTAAATTGAATAAAATAAATAAGTTAGTGAATAGAGTACAAATATTTTATATAAATTAGGACAAAAAACTGTTTATAACCGATTGTGTTTCAAATTTAATAAGTTGAATCTACACTTGTACAACATTTGTGATTTGGATCCAATTGAGAAAATGTTCACTAGGAATGACAATTGGACCTGTATTCGTAGAGCTTTGATTCGAAACCACACCGAATGAGGTGAATTTTTTGACCATTGACCGGATTCGGATCGGATTTCAGAAAAAATCTGAAATTTGATTTTCGGGGACGGGCCACTGTACCCTGCCCTGAAAATATTTAATATATTTTTAATATAATATAATATATTTTCAATATATATACAATATATATAATACAATATATATATATATATATAATATGTATATATAATACTTATTTACATTCTCTAATAAACACTTCAATTATGCTCTTATTTAACTAATATTTTTACAATAATATCATCATATGTGCAGAAAACTTCTATTAGTTAATGATATTCCTATATAACTAATATATATATATATAATATTATTATAATAATATTATAATACCATTTATATATAGAAGCTTTTCATTAACCTAAAGTTTCTAACAATTTAATTGTATGCTTAAACAATTGAGATGTATTATTATCATAGTTAAAACCCTTTTATACTTTTAATAAAATTAATTTATATTTAAATCATAGTTAAAATAACTAAAAATTATTCATATTAAAAGAATTGTACATTTATAGTAACAATTTCTACAAATTAAATTGTTTATTCAGAAGATTTTAAATATTTTGAAAGAATTTAATATTTACAATACTAAATTCTATCTTAAAAAAATCAATAATTCAAATAATTATAAAGTAATAAAGAATATTCAAAATATATATTAGCCATAATAAATATAAGGAAAATAATAACATGCTTTTGTAAGTATAAAAAAATAAATTATAAAGGCTTTACTAAAAGTATATACATATATACATATATAAACTCTAGTCAATTAGTGATTATTTCTAAAAATACAATAATTTAAAAAAATTTATAATTTTGCTTATTATTAGAAAAAATAATTTATTCTATGTAAGTAATTAAAAATTAAAAAAATAGAATTATTTTAAAATACATAAAATAATAATTAAAAATAAAAAACTCTACGTATAAAAGGCTCTTTTCAACAGAGCTCTCCACATAAAACATAAGCTGCCTTAACCCTTCAACCCATTTCAATTTGCCACTAACCCTAGCCTTCCCTGGCCTTCAACAGTCACAACAACATTTGCTCCCTTGGCTTGGCTACCCTCACGCCTTCCAGTCCATAGATACAGATAGAGAAGAGAAGGATTGATCGGAACCATCTTGCACACCGAGCTTGTCTTGAAGCGATTTGGAATAGAGTAAGCATTTCCACTCTGATACCGCGTAATATATCTTTTTTTCTCCTCCTTCATCTCTCTTTTCCTGTTAATTGGTTGTTATATATCACCCATGCTTATGGGATTTACAGCTGCTGTTGGCGGTTGTTGTCTCCCTAATATATAAATAGATTCATAAAGAAAGAGAGAAATGCGGGAATTCTGACTTCGCTGATTTGGGTTTCATTCTCTTTTCCATAATTTCCCCCTCCTTTCTTTTTCAGGTTCTATTCTTATTCATTTTCTTCCTCCTGTTTTCTTTCTATTTTCTGCTTTTCTTGGTTCTAAATTACTATATACCAATAATTTATTCCTTTCTTTTCTTTTTTGGTTTCAAATTTCTTTTTTCAACAAGAAAATTGATGTGCATTTTCCATTTTTGCTTGATGACTAAATGGTTTGAGACTCAAAATAATTTTATTTTGGTATTTTTCTTTTTAAATTTCTTGGTTTTTCTATGTGTGAAGATTGTGCATTTTAACTATTAATGCTAGTGTTTGTACGTTATGATAAGGGCTTATTTCACGTTCATTTATTTAGTTAAGCTTTTGAATTTCGACATGTTCTATTAAGAGCTGTACTCATTGAGAGTATTATTTTATTCTAACTTGGAGATTGTTTGGCAATTGAGAAAATGAATTTGGCTCTAAAACTACTTTTGAAACCTGATAGTTCTGGTTCAAAGTAACTAATGGAAGAGTGTTGTATTTTTTGGACTTTAAGTATTGATGGGTCTGTGATGTGTTATTTCATTAGGTACAAAATAGAGGATTTTTCAAGTCCACCCACTGGAGATAAAAATTCTTCACAAGGCATACCAGGTGATGATGTTGGCTCAAATTCATCTACTCCAAATGGAACTATAGCAATTTCAGAGCAAGCTAGTTCAGAAGATACGATAACTAAAAAGCGTAGAAGTGTAGTGTGGTTACATTTTGAGAAAAAAAAAAGGTGAATGGAGTTGACAAGGCTGAATGCAAGTATTGCAATAAGTTGCTTGGTGGAGATTCTAAAAATGGGACAACATATTTGTATGATTATTTCAAGCGTTGTCCAAGGCACAAAATTGCTGATATAAGGCAAACGGTTATAGTAAATAACCTCCAAAAGAATGAAATGAGTTCTTATGTATTTGATCAAGACAGTGTTAGGCGAGAGCTTGCAAGCATGATAGTTATGCATGAGTACCCTCTCACAATTGTAGATCATATTGGGTTTAGAAAATACTCTACGACTCTTCAACCTTTATTCAAGGTTCCTTTAAAAAATATTGTGAAGAATGACATACTAAAAATTTTTGATTATGAGAGAGGGAGGACAATGAAGCTTTTGGAAGCAAATGACAACAGAGTGGCTATAACAACTAATATGTGGATATCAAACAATAAAAATAGAGGATTAATGGCTATTACTAGCTATTTCATCGACTGCAACTGGAGAATGCAAAACTGAATTTTGAAGTAATCTCATTACTAGTTGCTTCATATAAATACTATTTTAAATACAGTTCTTAACATATAGTTTGTGTCTTTTAAAACATAAAATATTGGATAATAAAATGGAGTATGATTTTTCTAGGTTCATATATATGCCATCTCCACACACAAGTAAAGTACTTTGTAATTCTTTAATTGATTGTTTGATGGATAGAGGTATTGATACAAAATTTTCTACTATTACAGTAGATAATTGCTTAACAAATGATGTTTTGATAGGCTTAGTTAAAGGTAAGTTGGAGAAGGGTAAATTGATAAAATCAAGTTCCTTGCTACATATGCGATGTTGTGCGTATATATTGAACTTAATTGTGAAAGATGGTCTAAATATTATCAAGAGTGGGATTGAGAATATTCGTGATAGTGTGGCTTTTTGGACAACTACTCGATAATTAAAAATTCCAATCGCAAAAAAATTAGGCCTTGACTGTCCAACTAGGTGGAATTCCATATTTTTGATGCTTCAAACTGCTATTTTGTATAAAGATATGTTTAATTGTCTAAAACAATATGAGCCTAGTTATAAAACTTTGCCAAGTGACTATGATTGGAAATTTGCAAGGGAAATGTGTCAAAGATTGGAAGTTTTTTATATTGTGACTGAATTATTTTCAAGAACCAAGTATCCAACTGCTAATATGTATTTCCCTAATATTTGTGAGATTAAATTAGAGTTATCACAATGACTTGTTTCTGAAAACTATACTATGTCTCGAATAGCAGCCGCTATGTTGTCTAAATTTGAAAAATAATGGGTATTATACATGAGGTAATGAGAGTTGTTGCAGTTTTAGATCCAATATATAAGATGACTTTGCTTGATTAATATTTCCCTAAATTTTATGGAGAAGATTCTTTATTTCAAATTCATAATATACAACAACTTTCTTGTGAATTGATGAATTCTTATGAATCTTATCGAAATATTGGAGTTGTTGAAAGTGATTCTATAATTGTAGATGCTAGTCATTCTAACAAGGGTAAGGATAGGTGTCAGATTATGATATTTTTGTGAGGGAAAAAAAAAAAGAACTAGGACTTCACAAGCTAAAACAAAATTAGACATTTATCTAGAAGAAGAAGTCTTACCATGATCATAAGATTTTAATATCTTGTTATGGTAGAAAATACATGGAGTTAAACATTCTACTCTTCCAGCCATTGCTAGAGATATATTAGTGATTCCTATCTCCACAGTTGCTTCTAAGTCTGCTTTCAGCATTGATGGTATGATTGTCAGTCTACATTGCAATAGGCTTCAACCAAAGATATTAGAGGTACTCATGTGTGCATGAAATTGGTTTTGGGCTACTGAAAATGTAAGTAATTCTCCCCTTCTTCCTTTTTTTTTTTTTTGTAATTCTTTGATTTCTGTTATATATGGTTGATAAATATACTAGTTTTGAATTTTGAATGTGTTATTTAATTTTTTAGATGGAAAATCACAGCATTCAAATAGATATAACATCATATATGATGACATTGACTCATATGGTGAATGTATTCAAAAAAATAAAAATAGATTTTTCATTTAAGCTTTCAAGATGTTGAATTGGTTGTTTCATGTTGAATGCAGGAGTCATCACAACTTAATGATGAACACTTTGTTTATGTTGGAGTCATCACAAATTAGAGCAATTGACATTTTTTTATTATTATTCTTGTTTGTTTAATTTGTTTAAGACTTTGGATAAATGATTTAACTTTCTTTACATGTACTATTTATTTGTTTGTGTTGGCTTTGGATTTTCATTACAACTTATTTTTTCTTTTATTCTTGTTTGTTTTTATCAAGACTTTAGATGGTTGTAGTTTCTTTTTATATTGTACTATTTATTTATTTTAGATGGAAAATGAATTTTTTCCATGATACACTTTGATTTAGTTTAAAATTATTGAAATTGACATTGAAATCGGGGCAATGGATTAGATTCGGGGATCTCTATCCTAGTAGGGAGCGGAAATGGTAACTAAAAAAATTTTCCCCTCGGAAATAGGGGTGGGTCAGAGACAGATGAGAATTTTGGGGAACGGGGATAGTCTAATCCCCTGTTGCTACTTCTTGTGTTCAAATTCAACTATGTGTACTGTATTTTCTTATCAATTAATGGTAGGTCGATAACAAATGTATTTATTATTGTAGGAAATTTAGGGATTTAATTACATTACATGTACCATTTGAGAAAAGATGCGGTGAAATTAACCAAATCATATATTTAATGCAACCGGCACATTGGTTTTCAAATTATATCAATAGTTTGAAACTGTTTATATATAATTCCAGCAAAGCTGACATCAACCGACCTTAGCTCAGTTGGTAGAGCGGAGGACTGTAGTTGGTTAATACTTGCAGACGATCCTTAGGTCGCTGGTTCGAATCCGGCAGGTCGGAATTTTGCTATTTTTGTGTCTGAATTTTAATAATTTATACAATTAAGTTGCCCAATTTTTCGACAAAAAAGTTTCTCAATTAAAATATATTGGATTCTCTTTAAAATATTGATTTGTCAATTTACTGTCTTAATTATGAATATTTTTTGTTTTCTTACATCACAGATAGTCATTTAGGATCACACATTTAGGATCACACATTGAGACTAAATTTGTTCATGTCGGATAAGATTTTAAGGACAATAAATCACTCTCTCATTAATTTTAAAATAGCTACATTCTCACGACTCGAACTCGAGATTTTTAGTTAAGCTAGAAAATACTCATGTCATATCATCCACACCTCATAGATAATTTAGAACTAATTTAGTCCTTATTTAAATAAAACCGTAACATGTAAGTAATAATAATAAGGGAATCAATGGAGTAAATTTTCAGTTAATTCATATATATAAAACACTTATTATACAGACAATAAGTTATTTTTATCATATAAAGGAGAATAATAAAATACATATTTAGAAAAATACATATTTAGGTGGCGATGCAAACAAATCAGTCTGCTTGAATAACAACATAAATATTTTCCCATTCCGATCTAATTCATAATCATAATCATAACAAGGGTAGATAGTGGAGAAACTAAGATTCTGCAATTACTTGCGTCCAAAACATGGCTTATTATTGAACAAAACAAAATTCTACATATTCCTCTCCGATGCCAAGTCGAGCAATGTGCGAAAGAATCGGTGAGGATACAATGGAGGTTGCTCTGCTAGTGCCTGTAATCAAAGCAAGATCTAACATTCAACTGCAAGCATATAAACTGATGTATATATCATTCCGACTCCTCCTACATGGCTAGGTACATATTTTATAGAGTGATTTACTAAACTTGCTCACATCGAAACAATTTTCCATCTCTGCTTGAAGTTTAGTTAATCACTATTCACACCATTAAACTCATGCAAAAATAATTCAATTCCCATCAAATGCTCAAACATATTTGCGTTCCGCACAGCATTGTAGTAATTACCTGATGAATCAGGACTGTGGAAGGAGTCATTCCAGGGACAGTATTGACCTCTATAATCAACACCTGCAAGCAGAAATATGAGCTATGGAGTGAAAATATTTTTATAAAATTACCAAATTAAATGCTTGCATCTATAATTAACTCCTTATGACATATATTGTTAGACCTAGGATCTCCTTCAATCAATTAACTACAGAAGAGTCTGCTTCACTTTATCAAGGTCAATTGTACCAAATTTTAAATTTGAGAGATAAGTAAGAGCCTAAGAGGAGAAGAAAAGGCAGGAAAATATCAGACCCCATGTCAATCTAATTCAGGCAAAGGCAAATTCATAGACAGCGAGGACATGTTTGGCATGCCTCATTTTGGAATGAGAATTAGATTCTCATCTAGGAATAGGATTCCATTTCCCATGAATTCCTGTTCTTTGGGCGTACCAAACATGTCACGAGGGAATTCTCTTCTAGTGTTTGACTGAGTTAAACGCAAATTGGGGCATAGAAAAATCAACATACCTCCCCACTATCAACGTTAAGGAAAGCATCAATCCGTGAAAATCCTTCTAATTGCAGTGTGTTTGCAATGAGTTCTATGTGCTGTTTACATTTCTCCAAAGCCTCGTTACTGATTCAAGAAGAAAATAGTCATTTAATCAACTTACAGACCAGGGAAGAAGAGATGATAAATATTAAGTAAGAGATGTAATGGCAAAAGAGAAATTACACAGGTCTTGATCCATAAGCTCGTGCTATCTTAGACATAATAATACATAAATCTGTCCGCAGATTAATTTAAATATCAATTTCTCATGCTAAAATAGCATGCCTCACCACAAATATTAACTCAACTAAGAACTGAGCACCTAAATAATATATATTATTTTCCTTCAAATGATATCCAAATAAAAAATTTTACACCGGAAGTTGTACGAATGCTTGTCCAACAAATAAAGGCAGATTGAGAAACAACTTTTACAACAAAATTCATGGAAACCGAAAACATTTATTAGATAAACATTAATGCCTAACTGTAAGAACAACATAAGTGAAGTGAGCATATGTACCAAACATGAAGGGCAACCTTATATCATTAAATGTGCCTAAAATGAGTTCAAAAGCCCAAAATGTGACTCAAATACATTTGGGGCGCGTTCCAACCCAAATTGGGCAGAATAGGAACTTTCAAAGCTACTTTGTGCCTAAAGTTCTCAGTCAAGCTTATGGGCAAATGCTTACATAAAGGGAAACCTAATTCATTGAGCCTAATTCCAAGGTGTCCAAGTTCATTAATTCAAGTGGGTGGATGTGAAGAAACATATGCAATGCATGTGCTACTACTTAAGTGATCAATAGAATTTTTTTTTTTATAAAAAAAGCAATTTTCATAAATTTTCATTCTCGTCCAATATAGGACACTTTTTCCTAAAAAATGGTGAGATCCAGTATCATCTAATTTCCATCATAAGAGTAAAACATGTTTGCACCCCAAGCTCATATCCTTTTTTACAAAATTTAAAAGAAATAAGGTGTATGTATCACTTGCAAGCCAGAAATTTTGTTCTAAAGATATAAAATATTGAAAAGTTAAAGCAAATGACATAAAGGTCGTCAATTTCATAATGAAGGTTAGATTACAAACCTAACAATTGATGCTGGCGGAGGAGTAAGATTGATGCCAGTTCCACCTGTCAAGTTATTACATAAGATACCGAAAAATACACAAGGATATAAACAAGGAAATCGATTTTATTCACAAGCTCAATCAGTAACTAAATCTTGATATTAAACATTACAAAAGCTTCCATTGTTACTAATAATCTTCCTCTTTGCTCCATTGATTCAAATCTCAAATCATCTTAATACTAGTTCACTACAAATTCAGAAAATCCTTAAAGACCAGTGTTAGCCATTTGTCATTCTAATGACCATAATCAGCTTGGAAAACCAAAGAAAACCAGAGATACAATTCTACATATATATCTAAGGGAATTAATTGCAGCAATCAAAGGCATACCTTGAAATTTCTCCTCAAGAGATAAGATGTCACCAGATTCTTTAACGGTAATACTAGGACTCAATGAGTGCATGCATCCACGTTTCCCTATAACACCCACGGTTATCTCCACCCATCGGCTGTCTCCTTTCCAAATAAGACCACGAGCATTTCCAAGTGAAGATTTGGAAGAAACAACGATTTCATCAGTCTCAATGAAGGGTTCAAAAATTAAGAGTTCTGGAGGAGGGTTGGGCATCTCAATCGTTCCATGCACCTGAATTTCTCCAAATTAAAAATGCTAGTATGTTGTTAGATAAAATTAAGAGAGATTTTATCAACTTAACACAATATCCAAGTAAGAAAAGTGAGGAGAATTTAACATTTTAATAGACAAAAACACATGGTTGTATCAGTTCAAAATTGCTTTTATGATACTACTCATCACTACATATCTAATAGTTCACAAGAAATTGACATTTTGTATAAATGAAATTTGATTAACTGCTTGTAATCACCTAGACAACACTAAAAAAAAATCTAAAAGCAAAATAATTGCTATTTTTCACTAAAAGTAAACACAAGATTTCTTTATAGCTCATGCAGCCAAATTTTTAGTATGAAAGTTTTAGATGCATCTGTCATTTTGCAAACAAGCATCTAGTGATTTGGATGTGTCACATACACATAAAGCTCATTCACTCTTATTACAAATGGCACCCACGCCAGTTTTGTTGCTTAGCAGCCGCCTTATCATCATTTCTGATTTGTAATTGATATATGGCAAGTTATCATTCCTTAATAGTTCTCGCATATGAAAATTGAAAGAACAACTTCAGTTTCAACCTAGAACATTTGTGATACTATACTTAAATATGATGCCTTCAATCCAGCCAGGATTTTTATACCTTCGAGAAACTATTAGGTGGTATTCGCAGAAGGCAATCCTCCAAAGCTTTCACATACACTGTAAGGTCATCTGCACAACTACATAGATAAACATAAATGAATAAGTACAATATGCTAAAAATTAATACACTAAGGAAAAATTGAAGTGGAGCTAGCAGAAAACATTTCAGCAGCGGCACATTAAGTTTCTAGGAACATTCCAATATTTCAACAGGTAATCAGTAAAAACTATTCCAGCAATACAAATATCAAATGCCAATGTTGATGGAAGAGTTTCATGAGGAAGGCTTTGAATATGATTTTAGTTTAACTGTGCACAAGAGAAGTCACATCCTGTTTAATATATTAATAAATCATGAGAGAAGATAATATTTGTAAACGGAAGGAAACGCTAATTTGATGTAAATATAAAATAACAACTTTTTATAGGTATTCTAAACTAATTCTCAAATAAATATTTTATCTATCTCAAGAAGACATAAAATCACGAATCTAAACAATAAAAGAAACCAATATATGATCAAGTAGAAGCCTCCCACTTTCAAATCCCTCCATCCAAAGGCAACAGAAATGGAAAAGAAGATCAGCAATGACAAAAGATATAAAGAGATATGAACTTACCATAATCTCGCAACACCTGTAGAGCATCCATCCCTTGCTGGTTTAATGCATAAAGTTTCACATCGAAGAGTTGAAATCAAGTTATGCCAAATCTCATTTACAGGTGTATTTAGCAAATCTTCCTTTTTGTAAACTTTTTTATTTATGGTAAGAACTCCCTGATCTGCGAGCTGTTCAATGCTACAGACTATGAGATGTTATATAAAAGGGAAAGAAATAAGGATATTCAAGAATATCTATTAACAAAAAGAAAAGAGAGAATATCACAAACTTTTCAAAGTAAAAGCTCAATTTTGTTACCATACATGACTAAGAGCCAGAGAAGTTGCAACTTTGTCCATACAAGTTCTTGAAGCCACTACACCGGGACCTGTATTTGAAAATAGAAGGAAAAGTAACAATCTGATTCTAGGACAAGTTACTTCTTGTATGCTAAGTGTAGTTAAATCAAACCTGTATAAGGAACTCCTTCAGCCTCCAACAAAGACTGAAGAGTACCATCTTCACCAATGCCTCCATGCACTGTAGAAAACATTAGATAAACACCATAAAGGTTCATAAATTAAATTGAAAGAATTAGCATGTCATTCTAAATATGCTATTAATAAATTATATGATGCAGGGGCTAGTATCTGCCCATAAACCATATAGAAGTTTCCATAATTGGAAACACGAGCAGTAAAATCTGCAAAATAATGTGTTGATTCTGGCTGAATGTTGCCAGGAGGTCAATTTAATAAAATATAACATATTCAATTAAGAATTCTTTGAATGATAAATTACATAGTTACACCCAGAGTTTCTGTGTAGTTTACACTAATGGGTGTACTGTGTACAAGATTGAATTAAGGTAGCTGATGAAAAAGCCCACATGAACACTAAAAAAACCCATTCAACTTCTGCAATTTATCACAATCATTTAACAGAGCTAACATCCAGAGCAAATGGAAAAAGTCCTAGATTTGCAACTTCTTGGTCAATGGCTTGTGGCCTAAAGGTTAGAGGAGGAAAACAAACAGAAATGTAACACAATCAACAAAGCTCCCTTCACTATACTCAACTTCAGTTGGACCATCACTGGATATTGGCCAATGAGGGTTAGATTCATTCCTAAACTTCATTCTTCAGTTAACACCCAGTCAGAGACCAAAAATGAAATATCATGTCATTGCACTTACATAATGAAAAAGAAAATCTAATGCAAAATTTGACTGCAATATAATATATAGTTGAAAAATAGAACCTGCAATGAAAACTGTTGCTTGGACTTCCTTGGCCAGCCTGATCCACTCCTTCAATGTATATCTTTGAGGGAGTTCATCAGCTATATCAAACCCTTTAAACCAACTATGCTTCTTCAGACCTTCCATGAGATCATTTGCCACTTGGTTGCGCAGGTAAGACGTCAATGCAGCCCGATCTGGTTCAATGGCCTCTATGCATGCATCAAGAACTTCCTCTGTAGTGTGTCTCAGCACAAGACAGTAACTATACTCAAAAGATATACTATTGACCAGGCTTAGTCTACAACAAAGATGCATCAAAAATACAAATCATTTACTCACGGCAATGACCAAACAGTTTTAGAACTGGCGTCAAAAGAATGAGAGTCTGAGGGTGCAAGCAAACAAGGAGTTATATTGAGCTGTAGAGAATGCAAATCAGAAACATCTTTCATGAGCATAATTCATGACAAACCAAAATAACAAGTAAATTAAAATGGTAGACATGGGGTAGAATTTGTTGTTGTAAAGAAGTAAAAGGCATGGTCTAACTCACTGAAAATCAATGCATAAAACTAATTTATGAAATTTTAAGGCATAGTATTTTTTTTTCCTAATCCAGTTCCAAACCCCTTTTTTGGGAGCTCTGCAAAATAATTTCAAATTTGCAATTTATTTCTTGAATCAAGCCTTCAAACGGTGAAGGCAATTGCCCGACCATCAACATGACACCAAATTCATTAGTAAAGATAGTTACTCTTCCCTCACCATATTAAATATGAATTTATGAAATAATATCATGGCATCAAAAGTTTAGTACAATAACATTTTTTCTTTATTATTTGCTATAAACATTATAAATAACTAAGCTTACATCATCAAATGCTTGCAAGTTGAGCCAGACGTTTGTTCCACTCATAAGGGATACTTGCCGCTCTGAAGTTTCTCCTCCAAATATAACAAAAATTTTATGAGTTCCTTCACATTTGCCGAATGCTTCAGTAAGCTGCAAGGATTTTGATCTTCTTGGAGAATGATCTGATATATTATTATTTGAAGCAAGATTGGGAAACCTCAAGCAGGCACGATAGATGATGCTCCGTAGTATATTTGAATGGGAGAATCCAACCTGAAGAATAAAAGGAACCTCATAAGAAAAATAGAAGCTTAGAAACAGATGAATGCTGATCTCTATATACTTTTGTGTAATTCTAGCTTAAAAATTTAACAATTTTCTCTGCCCTGGGTATACCTTTTCTGTCCTGATAACCAAAGCAAACTATTGGAACTGGCTCCATCTCAAGAAGCAAGCAACTCAATATTGACTATGCCAAGTAAGATTACTAAATGCTCTTGATCCTAGTTTAGGTGTTTGAGTGATGAGACTTTAGATAAAAGTCGCATATTCAAGCCATAGTGTTATATTCTTCTATATGACATCTACAGCTTTCAATTCAAGCCCCTAGCATAAGAAGTAATGAAAAGTACCTTTGAAGATTGTTGAAACAAAAAACTGGTCTGCTCCATTCCACTAATCTGATAATACAACAAAAAATCAATATGATATGGTAAGAAGGATAAAAGCCCGCAGGAATGCATGGACAATGACTTACCAGGTTAATGTCAGTAAATACAATTGTACCCAAATCGGTCCTTCCAAATTTTCCATCTGAAGATGAGAAAGCATTACTGGAAGAAGGCAAAAACCATCCATCAATCCGAGCAAAATCACGCAGGTGAAGCCTTTGGAATAATTCAGATGCTCCTTCTTGAATCTTTTTAATTATATCAACATGAAAATGTGGCGGAGTATGATATGCAACCTGTGAAGAAGGTAAAAATTGTCAGAATAGATATTTAACATCTTATACAGCACAAATTGAAAAATACAACTGTGGTAAGTAGGCAACATAAACCACTGCTCTACCTGTTGTGTTGGAAGATACTTTCTTCGATAATTGAAAATTGCATCCTTTTCCCTTACATCGCCACTACCATGAAATTGAAGCTCCACCTGGACATCAATGTTATATTATTAAATCCTTAACACGCTATAGCAAATTGTTGCTTATCAATCTAAATTTTGCAGAAATGCTTCTAGAGACACTTTCAAAAATTTTAGCATATCTTAATACCAGTACATTAAAAGCAATTTTAATAATGCATTATTTGATAAAAATAATGGACGAGTAAAATAAATATTTCTTAACTTCGCAAACATCACGTAATAGTACATTTGACAAAAAGCAAACATATAATGATATGAATGCATTTGATAAACAAACAAAGTCCCTGCATACCTTTGAGCACCTTGTAAGATTTAAACTGATGTTGCAAGCAGAAAGAAATTAACAATAAAATGACATAAGGCCAATGGCTAATAGGAATCTACCTCTGTTGGTAGCAGAACAACAGGATGACAATCAAAGCTAGATCCCACATCAATCACAATGGCTGTAAATTCACTCCCTCCCTCAAGAAATATTTCAACGAGGACTTTATCATCAATACCCTTTCGGACATTAAAAGAACTCGTCAATTAAACCTTCCAACAACAATACTAATGCCAACTCTTCTCTGGTAAATTATAAAACTTATTAAGTGTTCACAAAATAGATTTCACTATTCATATATAAGAAGTTCTATGAAATCAAAATTACCTCTAAAATTAAATCATTTGCTTTTTTTAGAGAATCAGCAACACCATAAGCAACTGCTACACCAATACTTGATCCTGCTATGGCTGGCTTCACCTGCAAAAACAAGAATGACTTTTGAGGTCCTAAAGGCTGGACCATCTAAATATGAGTATTTACCAATTATCATCTCAATTAGATGCAAGAAACTGTACCTACCACAACTTTCCCTGAGATAGGGTCGAGTTGATTGCTTACAAACCACTCAGATAAATCAGATTCATCAGTTTCTCTTTCCTAAAAAACATTTTTAGCGTCAGCAGATCCAGTAATTGGCATAGATAAGTAAGGTGTAACAAACAAACAAAAGGGTAAAAAGGAAAAACAAAAAATAACTTAAATAGTTAAAATCCATACCTGCACTAAAAAACTAGGCACAGTTATAAATCCTTGTTTGCTAAGCTCCAAGGAGGCAAGATACTGCCAATGATGTATTGAAAAAAAGGGTTAGTAATATGTTGCTGAATAACTAGAAGGGAGCATATATCCTTCCTTGTTTATTAGAGGTTGAAAAACAATGATCTTAAGTGGCAATCATGTTAATGACTTATATAACTAGGAATCTGTAATTAAGGTAATAAAGACCATGACTATCAATTAAACAAGACAAACTATTAATGTAGATATATCCCCCTAAAGGCTACACATCACTGGTTGTGAAACCTTGGACCCAGCATTAATTGGAGCATACATCATTTAAAACTTTCTGAAGAAGCAGCTGGTGAAACTCTTTAATTTCTGAAGACTTAAAGTGGCGTAGTAACATTCACATTTGGAATCACTATCTCATTACCTGTTCAAGCACTATGTTTCAAATTCTCAACATTTAATGCAAGAGAAGACAAATTCCTTTCTAGCTCCCAAATCGGATAATGTATTATGACTTCCAAGTGAAACCGAAGTAAATTTGATGATATGAAAAAAATAGTTTCCTTTTCTACCTTGTCAAATGCTTGACGACACTCACGTGATCCTGTGCCAACAAACGGAATATTATACTTTTCCAACAGTTCCTGAACAATCCGCCAAATGTAGGAACAAATTATCAACAACTTCATAAAGTAAACATTTGAAAGGATAGATTACATCCATGAAAACTCTATCTGCACATATGGCGTCAAAGGAGAATTATTCAATACTATACCTGGATACCACCATCTTCACCAAATCGACCATGAATTGCAGGGAATACTATGTCCACATTGGCAGCAAGGTGTTCTGCAAATTCAGACAGAGATGAAAAATCTTGGGCGAGACTGCAAGAAAAAAGATAATTAGCCATCTTAACATTTTCAATTTCAACAATTTACCCTGCAACGAAGTTTGTAAAATTTAGCGTACCTTTCAAGTTTAAAATCAAAATCTGCTGGAGTATTTGAGTATACCTGAAAATGAATAACAGAAGTAACTTTCGCTAATCAACAACTATAATTGCAACTAAAGAACCATTAATCCATAAACAGATTCATTAGAACAGAAATATCCAAACTTCGGATAATCTGGCACAGCTTTTTCCAACAAACCTGAGCTGAGGATATAGCATATGCATTGAGTTCATAGTCTATGTAGTAGCAGCTTACGTGCAAATCTTCTCCCTGATCAGAAAATTTAATCAAACACTTGCACAGACAAGAAGCAATCAATTGGAGCAACTGAATAATTTTCTTTTAGAAGTTAAATTATGCGCACTCACTACAAGCATAATTACAATGTACAGTACCTGAATATGATCAAGAACTGATCTAGCAGAATTGAGAGAAATTCCACGCTCTGCAGAGGGACCTCCACATATAAGACCAACTCTGAGAACTCTACCGACCTTCTGCCTCTCCTCATCCTCCACAATTCGATCCTCCACAACTTCTGCTGTGGCCCGTGGAACTACTATTCCATAACACCGCGTTTTTGAACAAGAAGAATTCTTCAACTTCCAGTTCAATTTCAACAAGTTAGAGGAATCAAAAAACGATATCTTCGGACTAGAGCTTGCTTTGCGCCAGAAGGCGTCGTATCGCTGAAACACGGAGAGGTTTGAAGCGAAAGCAAGGGACGCCATATGAAGGAAAAATAGAATACAGATTTCTAAGAAGAGGAGGGTGAGAGGAGATGAGACGATGATGGAGAGATGGAAGAGTTGAAACTCTCTTTAATAGAAAAGAGTGAGAGTAAAGAGTAAGCGAGCACCGCGGTCTGTTTGTCTTCTTTCTTTTCCATGTTTTTGCAAAGAAAATATTAAAATATGGTTATGGGCGGCAGAATAGCGTCAAACAGCGAAGTGCGTCTTCTTCATTGGCAGTTGGTGTTGTCGTTTACTATTTCGGTTTTGCTTATTATTCTTCTAATGGATAATTGAATATTAGCGCTGATGATTTTACAATTTTACATAATATCCTAATATTTTTTTTTAGATTTAAAGGCCCTTCTACCAGCAATACGTTTCTTACTTGAAATACTTGGAGCAGCCACTATATCTATTCTCATTTCTTTCAGATATTCTCAATTGATAGAAATTTCAAAACTATATAAAAATTACGGTGAATGTTTATTTAAAGAAATAAATAATATAGAGATTTTAGATTTAGTTCAAAGAAAGAAGAGAAATTTAGAAACTCATGATGAAGAAAAACTTAGAAAGAATTTTATTTGCTCACTCCAGCTTAATTACAAACTGAAACTATCTCTCCTTATATAGTAAATGATACATACTATGCTGTCATGACAACTCATACATGCACTAAAGAAAATTATTACAAACTAACAATAAAGATAAGATTTTCAGCTCAGAAAGAGGAAACTAACAAACTTAAAAAGTAAACACATATTCCTTACAATACTTATTGAAATAAAGTAAAGATTCTTTAATCCTTTCTGATGTATTCATGATTGGGGGACATATTCATGCAGTTATCACTGTCATCCGAGTCATAAAGAGTAGATGCTGATTTACGAATGGAAGTGGGTCTGACTAAACCATATAGTCCGCTATTGGGTGAGGGACTATTAATAAAGGAAAACTTTATAGGCATATTAGAGGGACTTGCTTCATTATCATGAGTGGCTGATGGTCGTTTGACAGCATCTAATTATCTCTGGTATTCAAGGGGTATTTCTTCCCAATGAGTATCATCTTCATAATTAGACCAAATAGCTTTGGGGATATAGGTATTTCGGTCAGCCATATATCTTTGGAGCTCTCTAACCTCTATAGGATGTTGTTCACAATTATTCCATAGAGATTAAGGAAAAGTCTGATAACTCTCCATGATAGAATAGTATTCAAACCATCTAAGAATGACAATGGTATGAACTTCTTTGGCCGAAATATCAATACTCCAGTTTTTATATAATGCCTTAAAAAAGAACTGCTTCCAAATTCCTAATGGTTGAAACCAAGTTAAGAACTTATTTGAATTTTCATGAAGCGTCTGAGTAGCAAGAGCGTTATACCAAAGTAATGGTGCGAATTCGAAGGCCACATAATTTTTTTGTGTAAAGGTACCAAAGCATGTGGAGAGACTCATCAGGAAAGGGACTGATGATTGGGATTTTAAAAACTTCCATGAAAGGAACTTAAGGATGAAAAACCTTAGGAAGAATATGTCTTTCCATGACCTCAAATAGCACTGATCTGAGCATCCACCATTTTCCGAGTCTACTGTTCATAAGACATTGCTTTGGTGAAAGTCCATTTTGGTAGGTATTTCTGATCTATGGCAAATGAGGGTGGAGGAGATGCTATGAGTATCAAAGGGATAGTCTAGATTGATGTTACTGATTGCAAATGCTTTGATTTTGAGAAATGCCTTGATAATAAATCAGAAATTAGGTTCTAAACTCCTTTTATATGCTGGACTATGAAGGAGTACTTAGAAAACCATTCACTTCACCTTAGCAATTGATAATGTGGGACTTGTTTTTCTTTGAACTCAAAAATTTTCGAGAAGGAAGAACAGTCCATAAGGACAAGAAAGTCATGTCCAATGAAGTGGAATTCAAATTCCTTGATACCATTCTTCACCGCTAAGATTTCCTTGAAGGTTGAATGGTAATGACACTCAGAATCCTTTAACCTGCCACTGGCATAGGCGCAAATTTGTCTTATTCTTTCTTTTTCTTCTAACAAGATGAACCTCCAATATTCATCACTTGTACCAGTCTGAATAATCCTTTGTCCACTTATGGGTATGTGTAAAGGTGGGAGATTCAAACAAATCTCCTTTAATTTCTTTGCAGCCTGACTTTGCATATTTGTCCATAGTGATGGATTCTTTTTTAATAATTATTGCAAAGGATAAGTATGTCGAGTGAACTAAGAAATAAAGTTTATGGCATAATTGACTATACCAAGAAATTGGCGAATCTTCTTTACTAAAAGATCAGTATCAGGAAATTATAGCAATTCTTATCCTATATGAGGACACGACTGATAGGTGCCATCTTTAAAGGTCATGCCAAGAAAGTCTATTTCCTGTCTGCCAATAAGCATATTTTTCTCGGACAGTATAATCCCATGCTGAATAGTAAGATCCATGAACCTTTACAAAAGTTGATGGTGTGATATCTCATCCTTAGAAAAGAGAAGGATATCATCAATGTATACCAATATAGAGGATAAGATGGGTTCATATATACGTGTCATAGCCTTCTAAAAGAGTGAAGGGACCACTTTCAAACCAAATGGCATTATTGTCCATTGGTATTGGTAATTTGGAATGCAGAATGTTGTTTTGTATCTTTCTTATGTTTTTATCCTAAATTACCAAAAACCAGACTTAAGATCAAACTTGGAGAAGATTTTGGCATCTTTTAGGAATGTCATCAAAGATGATATATTGGGCAAAGGAAACTTATCATCTTTGAGAAAATAATTCAATGGCTTATAATCAATCACAAGTCGTTTCTTTTTCCGAACTTGTTCAGACTTTTTATTGACATAAAAAGCTTAAAATGCTCAATCTGACGTAGTTGGCTCAATCAATTCTTTTTGCACCAATTGAGAACATTCTTGGACTGCCAGAGGATTCATACCAGGATAAGTTGTCTTGGTTGGATTGATATCTTCATTTTGCTTAAACGGTAAAGAAATGAAGAACTCAGGACAAGTCCATAACGGACTAGAGCATTTGAGAATAAAATCTGTATGACTATTATCACAACTATTTCATATAAGTTGGGCTTTGAGATCATTGAAATGGGCCACCAAAAAAATTGTAAACAAATTTGGTACAGAGGTATAAAGAAGAAACCACTTCTTTGATGTTAAACCTTGACTTTTAATGAATAGTTTAGGAAGTTGACTGATAACATCAAACCCAATTAAAATATATTTTTTGGGTAAGGCTGAGTCCAAAACATGGGTCCAAACATAACAGTTGGGTAGAATTTGGATTTTGATGGGTTTAACATTAATAAGGTATGTGGAGAAATAATATCCATTAACGGCTTTGAAAAGTTGAGTATGAGCTTTCCAAAAGTGGTCTGGAAAGAGTTTTGGATTGACTATAATTCTATAAGCCTCAGTATCTATGAAAGCAATGTCTTTAATGGGTTTTTCATATTTACCAGTAAAGAGCTGGACTGGAAAGGAAGAAACATGTTATTTTTTGGATTTTTGGGAAAGGGATCTAATAAGATATGGCGGACCAGGCTTAATTTGAAGGCTTTTTTCTATATTAGAATCGCTATCTTCATTTTTAATTCCAATAAAGGAATTAGGAGATAGATCATCTTCTTTAGAAAATAGAGATTTAATATCTGCTTCTTCAACCATATCATAAGCACTATGAATCTGTTGAATAAGTTGGATTGCTTATTTGGGCTGGTTAGGACATTATTTTGCAAAATATCCATTTTTTTCGCAGAGATAACAACGATCTATTTTCTTATACCTTTTTTTCCTTCTTTTTTAAGAACTTAAATCTCTTTTTTCTCCTAGTTGGATAAAAAAAATTAAGACTATTTATACTTCTTGAAATGCTTCCTTTTCTTGTAGTGCTTACAATCACAGTCTTTTATATCAGCACACTTTATTTAAAGATATGGTCTTTTACATAAGGAATCTATATCTTTCTTATTGCTCTAGTGAAGAGCTTCCTTTATGTGTTTTCTACCTGTACATAGTTCTTCTAGAACCATAAGCATCTTCTGATAAACTTGAGCTAGAGTTAAATCTTTCAAAGTGATTCCTTGTTTGCGAAAATATCGTAGAGTTGCATCTCTTAATTTTTCAAATACAGAGGAGATAAATTGTTGTTTCAAATTAACATCTCCTACGCCAAGTTGATAATACCTAGAGCAAATTCATTAGTAATGAGTATCCAGATCTTTCCTTCGTAAAGGACAACACCTAAGCTGGAAGAACTCCATTCGAACTGTTTCCACAAAATCAGTAAAACTACTAATAAATTCATTCTCAACGTACCATAAAGCATTAACTAGAGAAGAATTTTAGTGAAACTATATCTTATTGTACTCAGGAAGTCTTAACTATCATTCTTTTAGGTTACTTATAAACCTGGTGGTAAATTCTTAAAGAATTTCCTAAATAAAAACTACAACTTATTGTTTAGTCTCTATCCATGCTAATATTTCCAATAGGCGATTACGTCTTTGCTGATGAGGAATATCATCCATAGAAAACCATGGACCATTAACAGGTTTGGATTTGTTTTCTTAAGGAGAAGGAACTGTAGGACTTGTTGCTATAGGATCCCCTGCTTCATCTTCAGAAAGCTATGTGAAATAGGCTTCTATAGGATCTGCCGCCATAGAAAATCTAGAAAAGACTAGATTAGTCTGATCAGGTGATCCTACCATTTTTATAAAAGGAACTGTGGTTGTTGACTTAGCTGTACTAGTAGAGGAAGAAATAGTCTTAGAAGAGGGCAATGAAGAGAAATCTGTATTAGACTCAAGAACTGAATTTGAAGTTGTCTGCGCATAATCAGAGGTGGTATAGTTAAGAGTATCTAACTCTCCTTGAGAAAGATCTTAAACCAAATACTGAAATGGGTTTTGGAAATCTTGAGAAAAATGATTGGGTGTTTGGGATTCAGATTCTTTGCCAGGTCTATAAGAAGGTGTAAAAGATAAGGTTGTAATTTGAGTAGGTTTTGGAGGAGCAAAAGTGGTCTGCTTCTTCTTTGGGGGTTTAGGTTTATGAAGTTGGGCTCAAAGCATCTTTTGAAAATTTTCACCTGATTAGGTCAACAGTAGGATTAATAGGGGTGAAAGAAATAATAGTTTCTAGTAAGGGTAAAGTATTAGTGAAGGCAAAAGCATGGAATGGAGTTTTGACATACAAATCTTTTTTCACCTGAGATAGTTGCTGCTTTAACTTGGTTATTTCTTCCTGTTTTTGCTGAAATATTGGGCCAGAAACTTGATTCTTGATCATGAGCATCAGTTCATTATGAAGAGCTATGATTTATTTTTGGAGTTTGAACATGAATTCTTGTTGGAAGTTGAACTGATTCATCATAGAAGACTCAACAAGATTGACTTTGGTTGAAACCTTATCCACCTTTGTTTCAATTCTGCGTAAGGTAGAGTTCTAAGCCAAAGCATTCTCTGTTTGCCAATTTAGTACAGATTTTCCAACTGAGATATCCTGAGGTTGTCCTTGAGCATCGGGTCTAGAAGATCATACATAAGGAGTCCTTTTGATATTTCTGGTTGGGTCTGTCGCACTTCCTTGTAATGAAGGAAAATCATCTTCAATATGCGGGAACATACATACAGGAGGAACCAGAACTGGCTGAGGAAAAGGATTAACCTTAACTTTAGAACCCACTGTGGCTCATTTTTCTTAAGCCATTTTAGACCCTTGTTATAAGCTGGAAGGGGGGGAGTAGGAGCATGTGGCTCCAGAAACTGAGGAGGCTCCTGTGGATGGTCAGGATAAGTTGGTATTGGCATCTTAGCTCTGAAAGATAGAGGTTCAGAGTAGTTGACTATATAGTCATATTTTCCACTAGATTGTCCCAATAAGCCAACGAACGGATCATAATCATCAAATCTTCTTTTCATGATCTTGTCAGAACTCGAATGAGCTTTTTTCTTCTTATGCTTTCTAGGAGAATCTTCATATTCTCCATAATAGAAATCATGTAGACATTCCTCACACTGACAGTCTATTTCTAACACCTTGTGCTCCATGGTATATAGCATAATATGGTTTGCCAGCAACATCAAAACCAATAATTCTTAAACCTTCTTGGAATTCAACTGGCTGGATCATGAACTCTGTTGCAAACATTGAAGTGCTAGAGCTGGCTTTTGAGTTCTTGATGAACTTGGTCTTTACAGTACCATTAGCTTTCTTTATAAAACAAGATTCTAGATTTTGAACTGGTTAAGAGGTACTATAAATTTTTTCATAGTTTGTTACCTATGTGTCTGGTAATAGCTTAGTCCTCCTCTCCGTTGATAAGCTTTGTTCGCAGCAAAAAGTAGTCAAAGAACTTTTGACTCATGAAAATGAAGCTCTTTGGAAAACTGCCTGTAGAAGACCAGACTTGCAGATTAAGTGTAAAGATTCTAAGTGCTCTTGCAAAAACAAGAAGTCCAAGAGATATCATAAGTGGCCTTCCAAGGATTCCTCCTATCCTCGCAAACACAGGAGAAAGAAGTTTAAATTCTTCAAGCGTCACAAGCACAGAAAGCAAAAAGGTGTCTGTGGAAAAAGAGGACACTATGCAAAACAGTGTCCCAACAAGCCAAAGAAAGCAGCAAAAATCATCCAACAGATTAATAAGGTTTCCCCTATTGATCTTGAAGATGCAGAAATCGAATCTCTCTTTTCTCTCAATGATGAAGCAGATGACAGAACACTCTTTGCAGCAAAAATTTCAGATTCCGACTCTCAGTCCGATTCTGATGAAGATAATCTTATGATTCATGATCCATATCCACCATCCATCCATACCATAATTCCTTTTCCTCCATTACTTGAAGTTTATTCTACAACCTTAACCCTCACACCACCCATGTCTGCTCATTCTACTCAACCTACCCATCCTGTCCCAATGGTTCCAATTTATGTCTATCCTTACAAGTATGCTGATCCAATTAAGATAATTGCTTTGATTGATACAGGAGCACATACTTCCATGATGAATCCAGCAGTCTTACCTTCCAGATATTGGGTACCCCATACCCAATCCTTTCAAGCAGCTGATGGTAAAGTTTTTCACACTACACTAAAAACCAGGAATCCAATCATGTTACAGTTTTTCCCTGATTTAGTAACCTAGACTCATGTCCTTGGCACTAATCTTCCAAACAAAGATTTAGTCCTTGGATTTGATCTTTATTACAAACTTAAAAAACTGTCCATCCTTCCTACTGGTTTATCCTATAACCATAAGATCCTCCCATTTACCACTACCCCTTTCTTGTTTACCCTTCAACCTTCCTTAACCCTGCCTCCTGCTTTGATCTAAGAACTACATGACTCTTGTTGTGCCTCCTCGCACACTGAATTCTTACAGAAGCACTCTTTACCCTTATGGACTCGTTCAGAGTTCTTTATCAGTCTTCCTTTTAAAGACAAAGTTGATAACAATCCTACCAGAGCAACCCATCCGGGTATGAATCTAGAAGAAATGCAACTTGCTGTTCAAGAATGTTCACAACTCCTTTCCGAAGGATTAATTCAGTTGACAAAGTCAAATTGGGCATGTCAAGCTTTTTATGTCAATAAAAGAACAGAACAACTTCGTGGCAAAAAGCGCCTTGTTATTGACTATAAGCCATTAAACCTCTTCCTTCAAGATGATAAGTATCCTCTTCCAAGGATCGATTCAATGTTTCCGTTTATGGCTTCAGCAAAAGTTTTTTCAAAGTTTGATCTTAAAGCTGGTTTTTGGCAACTTGGCATTATTCCTGAAGATC
>CATIWF010041797.1:0-48120 GCA_949630135.1 Balakata baccata
CAAAATCAAATCAAACGGATTAGAGTGTTTAGGTTGCATTTCGTGTTCATTGGTAATTAAAGTAATTAAGAGTCTAAGCTAGTGATTCCTTGTGAGATCGACTCCGGGAGGACACTTGCCATTCTACAATTGGCTCGTGCACTTGTGGGTTAAACCTTGAATTGACATCATGCCTCATTCCATTGAAACTATTTTCTAGAAATCTAAGAAACAATTTGTTCCTTCCTTCTTGTCCAATCCAACTTTTCACTAGTAAGTATGAAAAGCCCATCAAGACTATTGCTTTTATAGATACTGGTACTTACCGAACTGTAATACCCTTAATTTTCATAATACATGAATTAATTATTTTTGTGAGTAAAATTCTGTAAAACTCGAGAATTGATATAAAAATTATGAAAATGCCAATGACTATAAATATGGTGTCAACCCTCTCTCTCTTTTCTTCTCTTTTTCTCTCTTCCTCCCACCACCATCTCCATTTCCGATCACTACCCAAATGACCTCCGATCGACATAAAATTCAGGCTACAAGTAGATTTCGACCTCCGCAACACTTTGATAATGTTAGATTTTTAGAAATCTAGCCAGATTCATTGGAAAATAGTGGGATAATTTTCGGGCATCAGGTTGCCCCTGCCGATTCTCTACCTACCCGGTCTCTTTTCACCATTCTAACATCAAAAATGAGTTCAGGAGGTCCAAAAGCCTTGGAATGGACCTTTGGAGCTCTGGGTATCGTTGTTTGAAGCTTGATCGGATTTCAGGTTCTCTCGCTAGAGCCGTCGGAAGTTTTATTGATCTAAGCATTTCCAATCACTTCTAAGACACAAGACTTATACTTTTGGACTTTTCACATCCTAAGGAAGCTGTTGGTACCCTCCGATCATTATTCTATTGCCGTCGAAAATTTTTTGGTCACTAGAGTCCAATAACCATTGACCAAACATTTTTTTGGCAGATTCTCCAGCTCGTTAAATCAAGTCTTTTGGTGCCAACCATATCGTCATGCCATTTTTAGATAGTGAGATATGATTTTATTTGTAAAATTTAAGTATATTATTTAATTAATGTGATAAATTTATTTTATTGAGTAATTTGATAGATTGCATGATTATGAAAATTATTGGAGAATATATTTAGACATTATAATAGAATTATAAGGTGGTTATTAATGAATTTGAATTATGGATAAGTTATGCATTATTGAGTTAATTATGTATGTTGATCGGGTATATAATAAATTGGAGATCCGGATTATGACTAACTGTGTTGAGATAATGATGATATATTTTATAAGATTATGACCCGTAAGCGAGGGGTTGTCTATTTTTTAAAGGAAGTACTACCGAATTTTCGATAGAAATTACGTAAAAATTTGAATAAAAGTTTCTACAGAGAAATCTTAGAAGAGTCTAGGCTTATGATTTATTCTTGATATTATATTGATATTCCTTATATTTTTATAGATTATCCAGAGTCTTCACCAGCTACTCCAGAGTCATAAAGTAGGCAATTGAGAAAATTTACAGATCTGTGAGTTAATATTATATGATTTTATAAACCCCTCTCCCCTACATTTTCTCTGGCATGCTAATTAATATTAAATAATATATTATTATTATTATTATTATTATGCTTGAATGTGATTTGCTGGAGATGTGATATTGTGATGTAATTGTTGGGATGAAAACTATAGCAGAACGTGCCACTTGATGGGTTGCATCAGGACCGTGTGTACAACAGTAATGATTTTATGATTATAGATGAATTGATAAGATACCCTGGTTGAGTTCGTTTCTCAGGAAATGAAATATATTATGATATGATATGTATATGAATATTGAGGGTGATAACCCTAGTTAAGTTTGTCTCTCAGGTCATCGATACCTTTTAGATAAGTGAATGACTGGAGAGAAGAATTCTAGTCGAGTTTGCTCTCAGAGTGCCAATCATTTGGAATTAAGAGAGTCATTGGCTACTAGAATGGAGGTTTAGGGTCCTACTTAAGTTACTCACCCAGTTGTTTGATGATTGATTCTTCATGATGTATGAACTCATTGCATGTGTATGTGTGTATATATATATATATATATATAGTATTAGTATAATATTATGTGACTGTATGTTATAAAGTTATATGATATTGATTCACTCAATGGAGGCTAACCCCTCTCTTTAATTTTTTCTCAGGTAGTAAAGATCCTTTTAATATTGTTTTGGACTGCCCCGCATCTTCTTCATTCTGCGAGGCTTGATGTAATATATTTTTTAAAATTATTTTTCTTATTGTATTGCATATTCTAGATCTCCGCAGTACCTTATATATGAATGTTAGACTATATATTATATGGAAATATTTCGGATGAGTATACAATCTCCCTTAGTGATGTTACGGATATAAGTATACATTTAGTAGAGTTTATATTATGCGATGGAATATTATATTGATATTATATTAATGCATGATTGAGATACGGGGTATATTTATGTTTAGGCTTACTACGGGTTTTAGTGGCCTTAAGCCTATTCATTCCTTAGCGTTGGTCACGGTCCTCGGTTTGGGTCATGACACGAACCATAGCCAATTTAAAACTCTTTCCATACCACTTCTGGAAAGCCTATACCCAACTTTTCAAAGCCGCTGACGGAGATTATTTCTCCACATACCTCATAATGGCACCATTTTCATCAAGTTTATTTCTAAACACCTACTTAGTGCCAATAATAGGATAATTTTTAGGTCTAGGAACTAAGGTCCACACCTTATTTCTTTCAAATTGGTTGAGTTCTTCTTGCATGGCAAGCACCTAACTCTCATCACACAAGGCATCATAAACATGTTTAGGTTCAATTTGAGAGATAACAGCTAAACTATTAAGATGCTTAAGAGAGTGTCTAGTAGTTACCCCTTTTGATGGCTCACCAATGATAAGATTTCTAGGATGGTCTTTCTTGAATTGCCACTCCTTAGGTAGATCTTCATGAATTTTAATTTGTGTATTTCCAACTTCATCCTTTAGAGGATTGACCATCACAATGTCTTGACATGTATTTTGAGGTTGGCTTTGATCATTGGTTTCTTGTTGTTGTGTTTGCTCTTCAAATAAACCTTCATTATTATCAATAACAACTACCTTTCTTGGCTCAAGGGGATTAGATTCATCAAATACAACATGCATAGATTCTTCAACAACTAAGGTTCATTTGTTAAAGACTCTATAGGACTTGCTAGAGCTTGCATAGCCTAAGAAGATACCTTCATCGGTTCTAGCATCAAATTTTACAAGATTATCCTTGGTATTCAATATGAAGCACTTGCATCCAAATATTCTTAGATATGAAATTTTAGGCTTTCTACCATTCCATAGCTCATATGGAGTTTTGTTTAATAAGGGTCTTATGAAAACTCTATTTGAAATGTAACATGCAGTATTAACAACTTCAGCTCAAAAATACTTAGGAAGATTATACTCATTGAACATAGTTCTAGCCATCTCAACTAATGTCCTATTTTTCCTTTCAACAACCCCATTTTGTTGAGGTGTTTTTGGGTAAGAAAAGTTATGATTAATACTCATTTCAAAACAAAACAATTTAAAAGAATCATTTTCAAATTTTTTTCTATGATCACTTTTAATAGAGGACATCTTAAAACCTTTTTCATTTTGAATACGTTTTGTAAGAATTTTAAAAGCATTAAAACTATCATCCTTATTAGCTAGAAATGATACCCAAGTAAATCTAGAGTAATCATCTATAATAATATATGTATAGTGCATTCCACCAAGGCTAATAACTCTACAAGGTCCAAACAAATCCATATGCAGTAATTGAAGGGGTTTAGTAGTACTTACCTTATTCTTTGGTTTAAAAGAGCTTTTAACTTGTTTACCCATTTGGCATGCTCCACAAACCTTGTCCTTTTGGAATTAGACTTTGGGCAAGCCTATGACTAGTTCATCCTTGCTTATATCTCCAATGAGTTCCATGCTAGCATGTCCAAGTCTTCTATGCCACACCCAAGTATCATCCTTAATGGCTATAAAACACTCAACACCTTGATTAACTAAAAAGGTTAGATAAATTGTGTAAATATTGTTAACTCTTTCACCATTAAAGACAACTTTTTTATCCGAATTATGGGTTACAAAGCATTTAGAATGTTCAAAGGTTACATTATATCCCTTATCACACAATTGACTAACACTAAGTAAATTTTGTTTCAAACCATTAACCAAAAGAACATCCTCAATAAGAGTTAAGCCCTTCTTACCAATTTGATTAATGCCAATTATCTTACCTTTGGCATTGTCTCCAAAAGTTACTTTGCCACCTTTCTTCATTTTCAAATGAGTAAATAAGTTAGCATTGCCAGTCATATGCCTTGAACATCCACTATCTAGATACCACTTGTGTTCATCCATGGTGGATTTCAAGCATGCCTACAAAAAAAAAATCATTCAATTTTAGGTACCCAAATGTACTTGGGTCCTTAGGGGTTAGCATTAGAAGGATACAAATGAGACTTTCTAATCAAACATCTCATATTAATATGTCCATGTTTACCACAATAATGATATGTAGTATGAGGTGCATGTCCCTTTCTTTGAAAATCATGAAAGCTATGTGAAGGGGCATTATAATGTCTACTACAAGGAAGTCTTCTATTGCTTTTAGCTCTTGGGTCATTAGCTTGGTTACCATTGAGTCTTTTGGATCCTTTGGCTCTTAAACTAGATTTATTATAAGTCTTAGTGATGGTCACACTTAGACTTTTGGTTTTAGAAGTACTAGCTTGCCTGCCAAACCCAATTCCACTTTTGGATTAAGAAGGGGTGGAATTAATAGCTATCATCTCATCAAGGATTTCCTTCCCCTTATTGAATCTAGAAATAAAATTCTTGAGATTTCCCACTTCTTTCTCTAATAATGCATTCTTCTTAACTAGTTTGGCATGATCATTTAAGACCTTCTCCCTAGTAGAATTACATTTATCTAACGACTTAGTTAACCCTTCATTAGAAGTTCTTGACTTCTCAAGCTCTTCTTCTAGAGTTTTAACTTCTTCTTTAAGTGAATTAATTTTAAAAGAATATTTTTCATATTTATGCATAAGTTTTTCAATAACATGCATCAAATCATCATCACTAGGAACAAGATCAAGTTCTTGAATTACCTCATTTGTGGAAGGCTTTTCAATTGCCATGAAGCAAAGATTGGCAACTTCATCGCCCGATTCTTCATCACTAGAGTCACTTAAGTCATCCCAAGTAGCTTTGAAGGCTTTCCTTTTGTCTTTCTTGTCTTTCTTGTAAGACTTCCTTAATTTTGGGCACTCCGACTTAATGTGTCCGGACTTATTGCACTCATAGCAAATAAGATGATCTTTTCTTGCTTGAGTCTTGCTTCTTGAAGGCCTTCTCCCTCCTTTTCTTCATGATGAGGTTCTTGACTCTTTTAGAAATCATAGCCAATTCATCACCACTAGGGTCACTCTCACTTCCCTCCTTGCTAGCTTTGAGAGCAATCCCCTTATCCTTCTTGGTCTTCTCATCTTCATTTATTTGAGACATTTTAATCTCATATGTGAGAAGTTTTCCTAATAACTCATCCATAGGAAGCCTTGAGAGATCATTGGATTCTTCAATTGAACAAATTCTTGCTTCCTATTATCTTTGAGGCAGACTCACAAGAATTTTATTGTTAATCTCTTCAAGTGTATAATTTTTTCCAAGCTTCCTCGTGGAGTTTATGAGCTTGATGAGCCTACTATACATGTCACTTGCCTTTTCATTGGGCTTCATATCAAATAACTCATATTCTCTACAAAGCATTTGGAGCTTCTTGCTTATAACTCGATTGGTTCCCTTATGCTTTGTTCTTAGAGCATTCCAAATTTCTTTTGTAGATCTCAAATGCTCAATTCCATTGTATTCTTCTCTACTCAAAGCACAATAGAGAATGCTGATAGCTTTCTTATTTCTCAAATTTGCTTCGGTTTGTTCTTTAGTTCATTTGCTTCTTTGAATAGGCTCTTCCTTACCACTTTTATCCTTTCTCATAGGTTGAGTCCACCCTTCTTCAATGATATCCCAAAGATTGACACCTTCACTATCCAAGAACATCTCCACCTTTTTCTTCCAATAGGCATAATCAGTTCCGTCAAAGAATAGAGGTCTTGTGTAGCTTGGTCCATGAATATCAGGAACTTAACTTGTAGAGGCCATGATCTTTACTCCAAGATGATTAAATCTTCAAAGAAGGAGACCTTGCTCTGATACCAAATGAAATTCCACAAATACCAGAAGGGGGGGAGGGGTGTGAATTGGTGATTTTGGGTAGAAAGGAAGATTTAAAAAGTGAACAATAAAGAGGAAGAGAACTCAAGGATTTATTCGGTCCTCTTAACCTACTCATCTCCTCAACCTTAGTTGAGAGTTTCAATCCACTAATAATCTACTTCAAGGTGTAGATTAAACCCTTACAAGCTTATGCAAGCTAACCAAGTGTTTTAACCTAAGACTCACACTCAAACCCTTACAAGCTTTTCAATTCCCAATACACTCAATCTCACTATTGAGCTATTGATTGCAAGAAAGAAAAATACTCAATAAACCAAAAAACTCAATAACACTGTTGAAGAATATAAATTTGAAGTTGGTGAGAGAAAGAGAGAAAGCTTGTAGAATTAATTCTTAATTGATGACTTCAAGTAATAAGCATTTAATAAGATGTTCTCTCTTTCTTACCATCATAAATGTGAAGTATTTATACTTCCTTTAAGTGTTGTAGTCGTTGGGAATGCATTAAATGCATTTATGTCCGTTGAACTACCTCAATAAAGATTTATGTGCCCAGTTTCATGGTTATCATGTATTCTGGCACGGTCATGAAGCATTTTGGCACTTGAAATTGAATTTTCTGCTCACTGTCGCAGCCATGAAACATTTTGTCATAGTCATGACATGTGCTCTTTACGGCCATGACACTTGTCTTGGTGATGAAGCCTATTGGATCATTTTGATACTTTTTTCATGGTCATGAAACAATCTTGCATAGTCATGATAGTTGCTCTTCACAGCCGTGATACTTGTCTTAGTGGTGAAGGCTGGTCGTGAAGCCTACTGGATCATTTTGGCACACTCTTTACGATCATAACACCTAATGGTGAAACCTTCCTTTTTAAGTTTTTTTTGTCCAATGTTGATTTTCAAGACTCTTTAAAGATTATAATTAATCTATTTAAGACTTAAACACTTGAAATGGTTAAATCTCATTGCTTAATTATTTGTGATCATCAAAATGATAGAAATACCTTTCAAGGTTCAACAAATGAAATTTGAAATAAATAGTCACTTCTATAATTCACTATGAATAAAATATCACAATAAGATGAAACAATTTAATAAAAAATAAAAAAATTATGTAAAAACTAAATGGTGATTAATAATAAGTCTAATATCTAATAATCAGGTATAATAACTCTATTTATATATGACTCTAAATATTTGAGATAAACATACACTCATATCAGTAGCATTACGACTTTATTTATGAATAAGAGTTCTAATAATATTAAAATGAAATTAGTTTATTAATAATGTTGTGACATTATAACTTTATATTTTGCTCGAACATTAATTATTTAATTAATATTTCAAATAAGATAAAATAAATTAATAAAAAAATAAAAATATATATAAAACTAAATAGTGAGTAATGACAAATCAAATATTTAATAATTACGTGCAAAATGCGTTAATAAAAAACTAGTATAAATAAATAGTAAAATAAAGAGATGTTTGATATGCTCTTAATAATTAGAGCTTTTTTTTATTTAATATTCTTTAAAAAAAACAAAATGTTAAATATGTCTTAAAAAATCATATTTGCAAAAAGCTTTTCAGTTAATAGATTAAAAAAAAAACTGAACTTTAATGATGTATTTTTACGTAAGAACATAGTTTTAAAATTTTTAATTTTATATTTATAAATAATTTTTGGAAAAAATAATATTTACTCTTTTAATATGTAAAAATTATATAATTTTTCTTTTCTATTTTATCTGTATTAAATTATATAATATTTCTATTAAAATTTTAAGGCATTCATTGTTAATTAGAAAGAATATTTTTGTTATTAGTACAATTTGTTAAATTTTAGAAATATTAGTATAATAGATCAAAATTATAAAAAAGACAAATAATAAATCAAACTTCATATAGTAAATAATATATATTTTTTGTCATTTTACCATAATTTAACGTCTTTTTAATATAAAATCTAATAAAAAGTTATACTTGTAAAATATAAGCAAACTTAAAGAATTTTTAAATTTCAAAAATATTAATCCAATATATCAGATTTTAAAAACAAATAATAATTTTTCTATAATTTTTTACTTCCACATAATAAAATTTTTAAAATTAGATATTATCTATAAAATTTTTGATAAAAATGGATGTACTCTATAGTACTTCTTATTTCACTTTTTATTATATTATAAAAAAATTATTTTTTATTTTAGTTTGTTTTGAAAATGTTAAATTACAAAAAAAAGTTATGAACATTACATTTTATTATAGTTATGATCAATTCTTAAAAAATTTGAATTTAATTATATATAATTTAGGTTTTATAACAAATCTTATCTTGGATGTATTGTACCTCACTTCGAATCTACATGGTGATGATATGGAAAAATATTAAAAATATAAAATAATGATATAGAAAATACAATAAAACTGATGTGGAAAAAATTGCTACATGAGTATAAAAACCAAAACGGTATTGTTTTGAAAATCATATTTATTGAAACAAATCAATAAATATCTTTATCAAGAGCGCTAATTTCTCAAAATAGATTATGTTATTACATAATTTGTCACTTTTTTGATCAAATTGTATCATTTTAGTTTAGGTATGAGAAGTAATTTGATGTATAAAACGACACCGTTTTTGTTTATATATCCATGTAACAAATTTTTTCCACATCAGCTCTACTATATTTTCCACATCATTATTTTAGATTTTTAATACTTTTCTATCGCTATATAGACTTTTAGTAAGATACAGTTCGCTCGAGGCAATATTTATTATAAAATCTAAATTACATATAATTAAATTCTAAATTTTAAAGAATTTATCATAATATAAAGTTTAAATTTTTTTTTTTGTAATATAGGCTTTTGAAAATTGTGTTCACTTTGTTAATATTTTTTATCTCATTTTTTATTTTATTTTTTATTAATATAAATAAAATGAAAATATATAGTAAGAGATGGAAAAAAATAGAAACGAATAAAAAATTATTAAGAAGTATTTAGGGAGAGAGACCGGATGTTATAAGAATAGTAAAAAACAACATTATTTGAAAAATTAATGAATTTCATGGATGGTAATTCAGTTGTTTAAATATTATTTTAATTATAAAATAAAAATTGAAATAATTTATATTATAAATAAGTTTTGAGAATTTAGTCGGTAAAATTCAAAAATATTCGAAAGTCAGAACAAGTATGGTTGAAGATATCGAACGGTTGTAATTGTATGATGAAAACTCATCCTAGGGTTTCCTCTACTATATAATTTAGGCTTCTTAACCGCAACCGCCGCGGTGCCGGCCGTGCTGCCCAGACTCTTTGTTATCTGTCGTCACACCACTACTATCACCTTTGGTACCAGTGCGGCCTCTATATTTTCCGGCCAACTCTTTAGTTGTCAGAAAAAGAAAAAGAGCACTAAGACCCCCAAAAATCGCAAATCCAAAACGATTTCCCCCCCATCAAACTGCTATTTTGTCTCTAAGGGGATTTTTTTTTGGTTTTCCTTTGTTTTTCTTGTGAGGAATTTTGGAGAATGGCTCAGGTTCAGGTGCAGCCTCAGGCTCCGGTGTCCGCTCCGAATGGGGTGGCAAGCAATGGAGTGAACCAGTTCGTGTCGACCTCGTTGTACGTTGGGGATCTTGACCACAATGTTGCCGAAACTCAGCTCTATGATATGTTTAACCAGCTGGGTCAGGTTGTGTCAATTCGTGTCTGCCGGGATTTGACCACTAGAAGGTCCCTTGGCTATGGCTATGTCAACTACAGCAATATCCATGATGGTCAGTCCCATTTATTGTATCTTTGAATTGTTATAATCTGATAGGTGCAAAGTAATCTGTTTTTGAATTGCATAAAGTGTTTCCTTTGATTTGTAGTTGAGCAATGCTGCACTTGTAACTTATGTAATTGTAACTATATGGACAAGTAGAGAGTATGATTGATAATCTTGAACAAATAATCCAGTTTAGGGTTCGCTTAATAAGGATTCAATTAAATTTTTTAAGAAGAAAAACATATGCGGCAGTGAAAAAAATTGTAGCTTTTGGTTGGAAAAGCAACTCTTTTTTGTTGCAAAAAAAAAAAAGAAACAAAAAACATTGATTTCATGATTAGAGTTGAGTTGCCACAAGTTTCTCTTAATCGTCCACGATAGTATAGGTTTTGATAGTTTGTTTTTGTATGTAATTTTTCATTATTTCATGTGTTGAATGCACAACCAGCATATCTTACAACATCATGTGTTGAATGCACAACCAGCATATCTTACAACATGCACAATTGTTATTGCTGCTGTTTGTTAATTGTTTGTGATCTTTGCACATTAGTGCTGCAACTAACTTGGTGTTTCATTCCTGATGGCAGCGGCACGGGCATTGGAACTACTGAATTTCACGCCTCTTAATGGCAAGCCAATTAGGATAATGTATTCTCATCGTGACCCTACTATTCGTAAAAGTGGTGCAGGAAATATATATATCAAGGTATTAACTTCCTAAATATCTTGATGGTCTTGCATTATGCTCATCTGTCTTCTTATTTTTTAGGCCTTCATTTGTTCTGAGTTTTGATTCCTTTTTGTTGACATGGTAGAATCTGGACAAAGCAATTGACAATAAAGCGCTACATGACACATTTTCGACGTTTGGGAATATCTTATCTTGCAAAGTTGCAACTGATTCTTTGGGTCAGTCACAAGGATATGGTTTTGTACAATTTGATAATGAGGATTCTGCCAAAAATGCAATTGAGAAGCTGAATGGCATGTTACTGAATGACAAACAAGTTTATGTTGGACCTTTCCTCCGTAAACAGGAAAGAGAGTCTGCCATAGATAAGACCAAATTCAATAATGTTTATGTAAAGAATTTGTCAGAGAAAACAACTGAGGATGATTTAAAGAAATTTTTTGGTGAATATGGAATTATTACTAGTGCAGTAGTTATGAGAGATGGTGATGGCAAGTCCAAATGTTTTGGATTTGTCAATTTTGAGAGTTCAGATGATGCAGTTCAAGCTCTTGAAGCTCTTAATGGGAAGATAATTGATGAAAAAGAGTGGTATGTTGGGAAAGCACAAAAAAAATTGGAGAGAGAGTATGAATTAAAAGGGAGGTTTGAGCAGACTTTGAAGGAGACAGTGGATAAGTTTGAAGGATTAAACCTATATATCAAGAATCTAGATGACAGCATCTCTGATGATAAGCTCAAGGAGTTATTCTCAGAATTTGGTACAATTACTTCATGCAAGGTTTGTGGTACTTGTCTTTTATATTAAATTCAGTTGAGAATAATGAAATATTCATCTCCTGTTGTCTCCAGCTTTTCTCTTTCTTGATCTCTGAGTTTAGGTTATGAGGGATCCTAGTGGCACAAGTAGGGGATCAGGCTTTGTTGCCTTCTCAACTGCTGAAGAAGCTTCTCGAGCTGTAAGAGTACATTCTTAATGGGTTTATTTTTGAAATTATATTTGTTGATTCCATTTTTTTGTTTTCAGTCTGTTACATTTTTTTTTATTTTGTCTCTCATAGCTCTCAGAAATGAATGGTAAAATGGTTGTTAGCAAGCCATTGTATGTTGCACATGCACAAAGGAAAGAAGAACGAAGAGCAAGGTTGCAGGTAACTCTTCCCAAGCATAGATGGTGTACTATTAGTTACTGGGGTCAGTGTAACTGAAAAATGAAAGCAATAGTAACATTAAGGAATCCATGGCTTGATTTAATATACTCGTGCTTGCCCTGATTTTTACAGGGCGATGTTTTTCTTTTCCCATACCTTTGCATTGACTTACTTAAATTTGGTTTCATCTCCTTATGCAGGCACAGTTTTCACAAATGCGTCCTGCAATGGCACCCGCTCTTGGCCCTCGTATGCCTATCTATTCCCCAGGCACTCCAGCTATTGGACAGCAGCTATTCTATGGTCAAGGGCCTCAAGCCCCTCCTGCTGTGGTCTCCCCACAGGTGAGAGCTGGTTAACTTTCAGGACAATTCCTTGGGCCTGACACCCAGCATTCCAACTTGTCTATGGGTTGAATGTTCGTTGCTCCAGGTTTTTGGTTTAGCCACACTGAACAATATTTTAGGTCATTTTTATTTGCATAACATAAAATGAAGTTGGTTGAGCCATATGTTTCTGCCCTTCAGGCTTCAGCTCTACAATATGTGCTCTGAAGATCGAATAATTCTAGGATATATAATTAGGACACTCGGTTTATTTTCCAATATTATGCATAATCTGTCATTATAGGTTTTGGTACATCAAGAACTGGAATTTTGTTTTCTTCCCCACAGAAACTTTTAATTGACAATTCGTCTTATTTAAATAGCAACATAATTGCTTTACTTAAAAATTAAAATATTTAATGTAAAATCTAGGTATTACCTTGGGCTTTCAATGTATCATAATTTTTATCTCTATAGTTGATTGTATGATTAAGTTGACCATTTTGTTCTTTGTGTGCATAATTTACCCTTCAATTTGATTGATGGTCCAATTCTGTTTATGGCAGGCTGGATTTGGGTATCAACAGCAACTGATTCCTGGAATGAGGCCGAATTTTTTTGTTCCAATGGTCCAACCAGGTCATCAGACTCAGCGCCCAGGGGGCCGGAGATCTGGAGCTGTGCCAGTGCAACCCCTTCCCATGATGCAACCACAGGTAGACTGTGATTTGGGATTTAACTTTAGGATAGTTGTTCCTATTTAACAAATATTTTCTAATAGAATAGTTGTATATCTCTAAATTATTTATTTGATCTTTAATTTGTGGTAATCTCATGGTGGGTTCCAGATGCTTCCTAGGGGGCGTGTCTATCGTCACCCTCCTGGTCGCAATATTCCTGATGTGCACATGACTGGTCTTCCTGGAGGCATGCTTCCTGTTTCTTATGATATGGGTATAATTCCAATCAGAGATGCTGCATTCTCACAGCCTATGCAGGCTGGGGCTTTGGCTTCTGCCCTTGCAAATGCAACACCTGAACAACAGAGGATGGTAAATTTCTGCCAAAGAAAGCAATATAGAATAATTAGTTCATATATGGTTGATATTTATCAAAACTTTGAAGAGTGCAGAGCTGTAACAATGTTGTTGGATTCTTAATATTGTTTGTTAAATTTCTTATATATTGTTTGAACTCAATACATGAAATGGCTCATGGCTCATGGCTCAGAGCCATGCCATATTAACTTAATTTTGATGCATGGATATATTGTGGAATGCAGTTGCTCGGGGAAAGTTTATACCCACTTGTAGATCAGATGGAGCATGAAAATGCTGCAAAGGTGACGGGCATGCTTCTAGAGATGGACCAGACTGAGGTATTACACTTGCTGGAATCTCCAGAAGCCCTGAAATCCAAAGTTGCCGAGGCAATGGAGGTGCTTATAACCGTTCAACAGCAGCAGCAGGTTAATAGTCCAACTGATCGTATGGCCTCACTGTCCCTGAATGACAACCTTGCTTCTTGAGCTTGGTTTTGGTTTATATTTACAACACTCGGCTGAAACTTTTGTTTTGAAGAGCAATTTTGGTGCTTCTGGATTTCTGCTGTTATTAATTCTAGTTGATACTAATACTGCAACCTTATAAAGTCCGATTTTCTTAATATGAGTTGGTACACATTCAAAACCTATAAATGAAGTCGATAGAGAAGTAGACTCAGTGGATCAATTGGCTGGTGGTCTACTCTGACAATGTTGCTGAATGGCCATGTTCAAAGTTTGCAGGCTTTCACGGAGTAAATTAGTTTGACGGTATTCCAACTATTGGGTGCATAACTAAAATGGTATCTGAATTTCAATTTGTAATACTTATAATTTTGTAACTTATCTCCGTATATTTCTGTCAAACTATTTAATAGAATACTGGCGTGATATTTTCATGTTAGCATTAAAATTATACATGGTATTTTGATGTTAATACCAAAATTATGCCTGAAAATTACATAACAGGTTCTATACTACTACGCATTCTACAAGTAGAGTATGTAATTTATGGCCATTATTCTAGCTCCAAAGGGAATGCTATCAACATGAACCATGTTCTACTCCCGCAGTCGTGCTCTTTAGATCTGTCTATGGGCTTCTGGCTTGAACTTTTGTCCACGACGAGGTACCACTATATCGTAGTGTGTTGGATTCAAAAAGAATAATTTAATAATTATATGCTATTTTCTAATCCAATTTTAGTTTAGTTTTTGGAAAATGCATATTTTGGTATTAAAGTAGATATGTGCATTAACTCTTTGAATTTTTATTTATTTGTTCATATTAATTTGTAATTTTGATTTTGTCTATGTTGTGCTCTTCAAAACCCCTTTCAATTTTGTTCCTTGCCTAACTTTGCAAGAAATCTCCGTATAAACGTGGAAATTTTCAAAAATGTCAAAAGTTACTAAAATATTACAAAATTACTTGCACTTAAAATTTTTTTCAAAACTATAAAACCGCATGCAAATATTATAAAAAATACGTTTACCCAAAAGTCACTCTAAAAAAAGTACTCTCCAAAGTATACCAAAAATTATATTTTTGGTATACTTTAATATACCTCAGTATATTTTGGTATACATTGAATATATCTTTGCCGGTAATATATTTTTTTGTCAGAAATTTTTTTTAGTATTGTTATGATTTTCATAATTAAGTGTAATTATTTTAAATCATCATTAAAATTATTTAAGTATTTTAAAGTAAAATCAGAATTGAAAATATTATAATCGCAAATTTTGCCAAGATATAATTCACATTGGCATTTTCACAAACACCTTTAATATAACTTTAGTCATACAAAAGAATTACCTGATAGTTAAACTCAACATTCACTATTATTAACTGTGAAGAATGATGAAATTCACAAAAGAACAAAAGGAGAAAGAAATGAGTAAGAATAGATAGTTGGTGAAATTTCTTCGAATAAACTTTTCTAGCTTTGGGACTTTTATTTCAAGTTTTAATGTTTTATAGCATTAGCCATCATGTCATTGAGAATTTATTTGATAAAATACTAAATGGACCCAACTTTTCACATTACTTTATTGGGTTGGTCCCAATTTCATTAATGGAGAGTCTGAATTTCCATAAGACAATTTCAATGTTACAGAGCTATAACCCATTGGCTATAAGACCATTCTTTTTATTGATAGATTGACAATTTTCAATTAAATGGAAAACAAAATGTATATAAAATTATTATGCAGTTAAGCAATTTATACAATTTGTTTCTGTGGGCTAAAATCATAACCAACTAATCCATGGTTTTGTTTTGTGGCATCTTTTCATTATCTTTGAAGAATGACCAGTAGTTGTCAGTCATTAATTCTCCAATTATATATGAGTAGAAAATTTTTCATATCAATTTTTATTTTCAATGATTCATTAAGATAGGCAGGACTCCTAATGTGTGGTTGTAATATAAGTGGGAACTAATAATATTGGTGCCTATCACACATCAAAAATGGGTAAATTATTAAGCATTGTAAATGTATCTCTTTTTCATTTAAAAATATTTTGCTAGGATCCAATTGAACTCACAATTTTATTAATTACAAAAACAATTTAGAGGGTGTTTCGATTTGTTGCTATATATATATATATATATATATATATATATATATATATATATATATATATATAATTTTTTATAAATTATTTTTCTTAACTATGTTTCTATGAAAAATATTTATTTATTTATCTGCTTTTTTTTCTTCTAAAAACAATTTTCAAAATTTAAAAATAAATAAAAATTTTGAAAAATATTTTACATAAATGCAATGCTAAACAGAACCTTAATAATATATAAACAAAATTATTTTGGTACTAAAGTAACAATTAAAGTTCCGTTTGTTTGAGAAAAATAATATGTTTCTTGAAAATATTTATCTTGAAAATATTTTATAAGAAAAATGTTTTCTTGGAAAAAAATTTATGTTCTATTGTTTGGTTGTACATATAAAATTTTAAAGAAATTATTTTCTAGTGTTTGGTATATTTTGAAAAATATTATTTTCTTTTGCATATAAAAGCTATTAAAATATTTTAAATTTCTCAAAATTTGATATTTTAATTTATAATTATATATAAAATAATAATTTAAAAAAATTTCGGCGACTGGTGCCGGTTACCAGCTACCGGTGGTAGCTGAAAGTCACCAGAAGTAATTTTCAATAATTAATATATTAATAAGTATATATTTATTTAGTTTTAGTATAAAAAGTATTATTTATATTAGTTTATTAAGATCTAAAAAATGACTTTCCATTTTTTTTTTTAAATGTTATTTTTCTCCACTATAACTTTCCATTTTAAAAAAAGAAAGCCATTTTCAAAAATTGACTTGAAAAAATGACTTTCATTTTTTAAAATTGAAAGTCATTTTTTTGAAAAATAATTTAGTTTTTCTTTTAATCAAGAACATATTTTCCATTAACTAATTTTCTTATATATACTAAATACAAAAAAAAATATTTTCTCCGAATCGGAGCCTAGTTACTAATTATAATTTTGGATACTTTGATGGCCAGCATCCAAGAGAGGGGTTTAGATAGGTGAAGGAAATGCCTAAAGGAGTAAAACCGCTAGTGCTAAAAAACAACTTAGACCTTGGGTGGTTCTGGTCCATCATTTCACAAAAAGGGTTGTGGACTAACTACTCATTTCATTTTCTCCTACAAAGATATTTCTTATTTATTAATGCATTGTGACAAATGGTTAATTACATTTATGATCATTGAATTTTGCATTATTTTTATTTAAATCACAATTTTTTATTTTATAATATTAAAATTATTAAATTTTATAAATTATTACAGGAAAATTATCACCAACTAATTTTGACGAGTTATCAGTTGAAAAACTATTTTTATTTATTTATTATATTATAATGGTATTACAATTCTATCATTAGTTACTTTTAACCATATTTCTTATTATTTGTAAATATGTAAATATACATATTTCTTATAATTTGTAAATATGTAAATATACATATTATTATTTTGTAAATATGTAAACTATTTGTAAATATACATATTATTTTATTTTACACCAAAAAACGTCGTTTTGATTAAAGCAAAACAACATTATTTTGTTGTCACCGAGTTGGCTCAAAAGAATTGGATTAACGATGCTAATAGACAGAGTGAAGCCACATTCAGTTAAGGGGAAGCTATTGCCCTCTTTTAAATTTTTAAAATGCATGTAATAGTATGTAAATTTATACTATTTTTAATAGTTGCCCTCCCTAAAAAAATAGATAGCGATCAATTAAATGATGCTAAAAAATAGATTTAAATGAGTTATAATTAATTAATTGATAAGCATTTAATTAGTGGAGATATAACCCTATCACTGAAGTTCATTCTTAGTGGGCGGGGTCTAAATAGAATACATCGTGGAATATGGTAATACTGCAGACCAAAAGGCTGAAACTAATGTGATTTTAGATTTTGTACAATATTGTAAATGCTATGATTCAAGTTAAAATTTGCACATATTAAATACAATTAATGAGAGATGAAAGTTGTAATTTTTGTTAAAAGAAGTCAAATAAGATATTGATATTTCTAACATGGATAATGTATATATATTCAAAGGAATGTTATGGCGTAAAACTCAAATACTTACAAATTTATATCACTATAAAGTGGATTTGTTTTATAGCGTTGTAGATATACAACTTCAAGAGCTTAATGATCGATTCACTAAAATAACTACTGAATTATTACTTTGTATGAAATGTTTTAGTCCTGATAACTTTTTACAGCTTTTAATAAGTAAAAGTTGATTCCTTTTGTTTAATTTTATTCAAATAATTTTTCTTAAGTTTAGTTGATAACACTTGATAATCAATTTGAAATTTATATAATTGAAATGTACGCTAATAATGATTTTGCAAATTTGAAAAATATTGAAGTTTAATCGAGAAATTGGTTGAGACAAGAAGACATATTGTGTATCCATTGATTTATTTACTCATGAAATTAGCATTTATCTTACCCATTGCTGCTGCTATTATGGAGAGGGTATTTTTTATAATGAACTTTGTGAAAAGTCGTTTGCGTAATTAGATAAAAGATGATTGGATAAATGACTACTTAGTTACATATATTGAAAATGATGTTTTTAACAATATTGACAATGAGTTAATTTTACAACTTTCTCAGAATATGAGTATTCATCTGGAAAAATTATGAATTTTGATTTTATTTTTATATAGTTTTATTTGTAATATTTTAAAATATTTTTTATTTTTATAGTTATTGAATCTAGTTTTATATTTTTTTAATGGATAATATTTATCATTTTAAAAAAATTTATTTATATATTAATAATTTAATTGAATCATAAAAAATTAGTATATAAAATTTAGTTCTTCTAAATCAGGGGGCCTAATAGAGATATACTCTAAAAACTTGATTGCACCAATTTTAAAATTTAAAATTTAATTACACTAAGTTAAAATTAAATATATGACTCCAATTACATAAAATAGTTGTGGAACTTATATATATATATAGTGCATAAAGATAATTTTTAACTTATCAGTACTTTCTCCCTACTATTTATTTCAATTGTCGTTTAAAGTATTTATATAAAAATAAAAAATACTATTTAATAGGCATAATTATAGTTATAAAATGACTATAAAACTTAAAATAGTAACGAATTATATTATTTCAATAAAATTTAAATATTTGAAACCAAAATATAGATAAATTAAAAAGAAATAGTTTATTTTTTATTAATAAACTAAAAAATCGGTTGGAGTTGATCAAGTCTCCGGTTAAAATAGAATGAAAGAAGTACTAATCTTTTTTGATATATTAAGTTTTTGAGTTCTCAAAATCGTATATATTAACTATCCATGTTGTAAAAAACAGTCCAATTCAGTCGATTCAATAAGAAAAATAGGAAATCGGGCCTTAGGTCAAGCGGTTTTACCTCTTGAACTAGAGGGAAATAGCTCGGTGGAATGGTTCAATCGGAAAATTGGGAACCAAATTGAGTTGTCTGGTTTTTTCAGGTTTTTTAAAATTTTGTGTAAAAATTTTTAATTATTTAATTTGATCCAATCTAACCAATTCAACGAAAAAATTGACCTCAAAACTAGATAGATTAACCATAAATTAGTCAAATTGGTCAAAATAAATATATTTTTAAATGCTTAACTCACCCTTATTTATAATATGCTATGTCATATTCCTTTTTACTTTTTTTCTATGTAAGATTATTTACTCATTTTTATATTTTTTTTCTTACTTTTTAAAAAAAATTGTTTTTCTTTTATAATTTGAGATTTTTGACAGATTGTATTTTCGAATTATTGGTTACCTTTACATTTAATAATTAATTAAATATTTAGTTATACAAACATATGAAATATAATTTTTTTAAAAAAAATATTAAACATCTTATACTAGTCTTGTACATTATGAACGACTTCCAACAACTTATATTTTATTTTTTGTTATGTATGAGACATATTATATTTTATTATATATGAAACATGTTATATTTAATGAAAATATTATGTAGACAGGTTCGATCTTAAATCCATGACTCACTAGCTTTTTCAATTCATTGACCGAACCAGTTTTTATAACCTTATTAACTATATATATACATATTATATAAATTTAAGAAATTCTCTGAATTCTCTCTCTCTTTTTTTTTTCCTGAAACTCTATAAATTTAAGAAATCATTAAAGTTTTACATTAAAATAAAGGTGGGTGAATATAAAAATTGTTCATAATACTATTTTATTGACTTGATCCGCAAAAATCCGATCCAAGTAATATGAATTGTTTTAGCATGCATAAAATAAAAAGGAGAGATAATATTTCTTATTAATTTTTACTTTATTATTTTTTTTTCTATTTGTTAGCCAAGAGGTTTTTGGATTTTATTTAGAAATAAACAGTATATATATATATATATATTATAACCTTAAACAAAATGTATAGATTGAAACATTCGACTATTCTTGATGAATGATTATTAAAAAAAAAAAAAATTCCATCCCTCTCTTACAAAATTCCATCTTGCCCATTTCAATTTTCAATTCAACGAACCTAAGAGAAAACAATCTATAAAAATCAGCAGTTAGCGACGCTTGTGATTTACATATGGTGACACTTTCTCGTGGACATATGTATTTCAGCAACTCTAAAAAAAGTTTGTCGCTGAAAGTTATTGCGTCCCTCCTAAAGGTTTGTCCTCGCTCAATTATTTTATTTTATTATATATTTTTATAAAGATTGGATATTGAACTTGCAACCTTTCAATTTTATCACGACTACTGTATATTAAATATAAAAATTAAGTTAATCCTAATTTGTCTTTCCATAATTTTACTATTATTATTATTATTTTTTTCTTTGTTTGAGTGTTTTGTAAGGTAGAAACAAGAAGAGCACTCACTAACTTTACAGCGACAATTTTTGGTGATGTTCCCAAATATCAAACTTTGAGTGGATTGACAAGTGAAATAATTGTTTAGAGGAAGTACAAGTAATCCCATCATGTGACTCTTGTTTAAACATATGGGGCTTATTTCCTCGTATGAATCAAGTATGAGTAAGTTGCAATCATGAACCCACTGTTTTTCATTTTGTTATTTTTTCAAGAAAAACCTTAGATTCATTTTTCCAAAACGGAAAAAATTCATTTTTTTATTTAAGATATCTTAGTAATTAATTACCAATCTTTTTTAATCAAATTAATTAACAACTTAACATGTAAGCTTTTTTTTTCTTTTTACTATAAATGAATATATACATGGTGGAGTCATATTCATTTATAATAAAAAATTGTATTTTATATATTTTAAAATATATGTAATAATATATTAATTTTTTAAAATTTATATATTTTGAAATAGCCATTACACTTCTTAACTTTTTTTTTTTTTATCAAATTGCACTTCTTAGCTTATTATTGTATTCTCTAACTTAGAGAACTGGCTCCGCTATGTGATCAAGTTGGTATGCATGAGTATGACACTACTCTTACCATGACAAGTTCGTTTTTTCCAACACAAAGATTTTTGGTTATTATTTTTTATTTTTGTAATATTATGCCTATTGATTGCCTACCACACCAATAATCCTCAGGCCTTATATTCATTTTACTTTTATAAAACTGGCGTGCTATATCATTTTTTAAATTTTAAAAATAATAATATAATTTCATAAAATAAATATAATAAAAAATCGATGAAAGAGATAATATAAAAAAGGAACAGAATAGAGAAACTGCATATGAATTAACATGAAAAAAAATGAGTAGGAATTTCAAAAGCCAGATTAAGTGCTTGGTGCAATTATTTTATTTATAAAAGGTAGAAAGGGAAGTATCCTTCACGCGCGACAAACGAAACGAAACGATCAATCAATCAAATCATGTAAATAATATGATAAATAATAAATCACATAATTTTAATAATGGGAATCCTCCACGTCACACAAACGATGAACACTGGAAAAAGCAAAGGTTGTGTATTAACCGGACAGAAGGTTTTAAATGTGATCCCATATGTTATGTATGGTTGGTTCCATAATGCGTTTTTAGAGTTTCCATATCAAACGATATTTATACATCTTTGCTTTTTTTATTAATACTATTATAGAGAGTTTCTGCAGTACACCGGATGTAAATTACACTTGATACTTTAGGACCATTAGATTATCAACTTTTAATCTCAACCATTCATTATCAACAGATGAGATTAAAAATTTATAATCCAACGATTTTAAGGCACCCGGTATAAATTACACCGGATGCACCTTAGAAATTCTCACTATTATATTGTTTGATATGAGTGATATGTATTATATAGACCGAACGATTAAAAATTTTAAAATATAATTGAATATATTATTTTTCTTTCTATTTTATTAAATTCTATAGTGATTATATTAGTTACAATATATTTATAATATGTGTAATCACTTTTATATTTGTAATATATATATATATAGATTCTTAAATATATTATATATAAAACTGTCTTTTTTATCATTTTTTATTGATTTTACTAATTATTTTTTAAATTTATGGTGCTAATTGATGATATAGTCCGATTCAGACCGTACCATTATACCAATCCTATATTTATATGTTATATGATACCGTTATTTAAAATCTTGATCAGATCAACCGTCCAGCCCAATCATGAACCGGCTCACCCCTTCTTCCTCTTTAATTTTTTCAAAATTGATTGGGATATTGGAGCAAATCCTTGAAACAGCTTGTCATAAACCAAATCACATAAATCCCACAAACAAAAACATTATATTTTATTGATTAAAATCATACAAAATAGTATATGTACATAGGATTCTTTAAGAGCTATGTAATAAAACCAAGATTATGTTATGATAATAAAATATTTAATAATGTTAATATATTTTTTTAATTAAAATTAATTCAATACTAACTTTATAATTATAATTATTAGCTCGATTTATAAATAAAAATTTTAACTATATCTTAATAAAAAAATCTAGTACGCCACAGCAAATATGTAAATTTCACTTTCACCTTTTCTTTTAATAATAATAATAATAATAATAATTATTATTATTATTATTATTATTATTATCCCCGTTATATTTAAAAATTATACTATTTGTCTCATAAGTTTTATTATAATCTATTATTGTGTTATTTCGTTAAATTTTCTATTAAAAAAACGTTATATTGTGATGAAATAATAAATTTGATTTGTTGTATTAATACCTCTCTAAGTAAAATATAATATTTTTTTTACTATTGGTAAATGTATCAAAATTTAATAGAATTATTAAATAATTTAATAGAAATAAAACATATAGGACAAATAGTATAATTTTTAAAACTCAAATAATACTAATATAATAGATCAAAGCTCATAAAATAAATAGTATTTTTTTTTCTAATAATAACAAGCCAAGCTCCTATATTACTATAGTACAACTTTTCATACACAAACTACAATCAACAATGAAGCAAAAATAAATTAATATTAGCAAATGAATACATTCTTCTTCATTCATTAGGAGTTTCAATAGGCTATAAACTATATAATATGGGGCAGTCATCCAATTATACATACCATAAATCTATTAAATACGTCAACTTGAATCCTCTCACAATTATCACATATGAAAAATACCAATCAAATAATCTTTTTATTAACAGCACATGAATACAGTTTTTAGAGAGGAGATATTTAGAAGTGTATTATTGGTACTAAATAGATGTTTGCTTAAATGTATCTGAAAATAATATAAATCCAGCTGTATAATAATTAGTGGATAATTTGAAAAAAAAGAGAGAGAGAGAGTAGAACCAGAAAGAAGGAATTGTTATATTAGGTTGGCAAATAGAACAATAAATAAGTGGGCCTGTGAGATGTGGGCCTGGGCTTTCATAAGAAGAGAGGGAGCGGGACCCACCCAAGGCGTACTTACCTTTCCCGTTGAGGAAATCCATCTCTACAAATACAATGGAAGTACAACTGCACCCTCGTCCCTCTTCCATCTTGGGAATATAGTGTTTTTTTTTTTGGCTTTTACCAAATACTCACTAGTTGCATAGTTTTATTTATTTTTTTAAGAGATTAGATTGATGGATAGTTTCCTTCAGTTTTTATGGGTTTTTTGTCGGTGATTTTGTTGCTTGTCTAATTTTTTGTGGAAAATTTAAGAGAAATCGAATCTCTCTCTCTCTCTATATATATACTTTTGTACATTTTCAACTCTAATATTATATATTTGAATTCAATTGATCTGATTTTTTTTTCTAATTTTTAAATAAAATTTTGACATAAATATATTTGAAATATAATTTGATTAATATATACATATTAATAAACAAAAGCATATTATAGAGTGGTTTGATTGGTATTTTCGCTTCATCTTGAATTTAAGTCTTATCGCCACCATCCATTAATATTGCTGAAAGTTTTAATTTTATTACCTTTGTAATAAGAGATTAATTTCACCGAAAATTATTATACTTTCGATAAATTGTGTAAAAATAATTTTTTTAATTTTTTTCCATAAAAATTATTAAATTTTATTTTTTTCCTATAAAAATCGCTTTTAGCAATTCTCTTACCAGATTGTTGATGTGGACAATGACGTGATACTACAATTATCTGAATTTATTGATATGACATTTACATGGATGATGACATGGTATTATATGACAACATTCAAGTCATTAGACTAGAATATTATTATATAATGCCACATTATTAACAATACGTTGAAAAATTTGTCATAAATTATTTTTATAAAAAAAATAAAATTTAGTGATTTTTATGGAAATAAATTTATTTTTTACATAAATTATTAAAAATATAATGAGTATAAGTGAAATTAACCCTTGTAATGAGCGTAAATGGGGATAACTATCCCTATTATAAAGTGCATGACATATTGTACCTTCTAATTAATAAAAATAAATAAATAAAGCAGGTTATAAACAAGTGTTGTAAAAACTAGATCCGAGGAAGAAATAGTTCAGCCCCAAAACCGATGATTCAACCGATTTAACTGAAAAAATTGGGAATCAGAGGGTCATTTTAATTTTGTGTAAAAAATTTTTTAAATCTGATCCAACTTGGCTAATTCAATCAGTTCAACTAGAAATTTAACACCAAAAATATATGGATTAACCACAAATTGGTCAAGTTGATTAAAATAAATATATTTTTGAATGCTTAATACACTCTCGTCTTCCTAATTACTTTTTTTTTATGTTGGATTGTTGAATCTTTTTTATATTTCTTTTTTTTTACTTTTTTTTATATTACTTTTTCTTTGCTATTTGAGTTTTTGTTAATTATATATTATTTTTATATTTAATAATTAATTAAATATTTAGTTACACAAATATAAGAAATATGATTTTTTTAAAAATAAGAAAAGAGAATATGAAACAAGTTATATTAGTATTTCACATTAAAAATGACATCCAATAACTTATTTTATATTTTTATTATATATGAGACATTTTATATTTTATAAAAATTTTACGTAAACCGGTTTGATTCCAATTCACTCTTAAAACATGTGACTCATTGACTTTTCTAGTTCATGAACTGGACTGATTTTTACCATATTTGTTATAAATATTGCAATTTGCTTTTTTATAAAAATTTGAACTTAAAATTACTCTAAATAAATGTTGAAATTATTAAAAAAAATGAATGCATTTTAAATCGAAAAAATACTAAAAATTAAAATTTTTCTTATTTTCTAATTTCACATAGTTGTATGAAAATCAACGCTGTCAATGTAATCTTTAAATATATAGAGATGTGATAATAGTCTGATTGATGGAATTATTTTCTAAATTCTAATTGCAAGAACTATAATAAAAATAAATAAAAATGTCGTATATCATGTATTTTTTTTAATTAAAAAAAAGTGTGGATGATGTCAAGCATGATGAAATCTGTTCATCTACGAATCTATCTATCAATCTATATCCGCGGAGTTGAGTTGGCTTCGGCATTTATACAAGTCATATGTTAGACCCAACCTCTTCTCTCCTCGTGTGGATTCCACTTCCCTCTTCATTATAAATTTCAAACCATTAATTTTCCATTCTTAATTCCTCACAGTATCCCAACAATGTTTTATTTTTTATTATAACATAAAAATTTTATTTTTTATTTTATTTTTTTAATTATTTATAAAAAAAATAAAGAGAAAATAGAAAAAAAATGAAAGAGAGAGAAAAAATAATAAAATATTGTTAAAGAGATTATTGTGTCTTTTAAAACATTTTAACAGTCTCTCCATTTTTTTATTTATCTATATTTAGAGAGTTTTATATTTTCCAATAATTTTTTTATTTTTCTCATTGCTTATCTTACGTTCTAAAATTTACATTTTTCATCCTCAAATTTAAGAACTACAAAAAACTCCTCGGTAATATTTATTATTTTTGTTTCCTTTTTTTTCATTTTCTTTTTTTTTTCTATTACTCTCTTTTCATTTTTCCGGATAGTTTTGTTAATTAAAAAAATTAAAATAAAGAGTGAGAGCAACACGATTTTCAAAAAAACTAAAATATGAATTGAAATAGAGAATATTGTTGAAAATACTTTTAAATTCAATGTTTAGAGAGTAACATAAATAAGAAAGAATATAGAGAGACTGCTGGATGATATAAAACTAAACGGTTGTTGTGAATGTTAGTCACCATAAAAAAATACAGAATAGTAAAAAAAAATATCTACGAACTAAGACATGTCACTAATTAAGACAAATCAGCGACGAAAAAGACGAGTAGAAAAATAACTTTTAGAAAAAATAGCGAGGGATTAGGATAGATTAGGACAAATAGATGAAATCCGTTGCTAAATTCAGTTGCTAAATATGGCGACAAAAATTGGTAGTCAGAGTTAGAATTTCATACAGAAAAATCCAAATTTCAGAGAATTTGTGCCTTTTTTTTAAATCTTTTTTTCCCATACTTTTTCTACATATCACAATAAAATTTAACTTTTGCTTTGTCTTTTATGCTATAACCTTGTACTTGCTCCAATAAAAAATTTATTTTTATACGTTAATTTAATTTAATTTTTTTCTGTTTTTTTCTACCTGGGTTTGATTTCCATTCATATATAATTTCATCATTTAGCATTGAATTTCTTGTTGTCTTTCGTGTTTCTTAGCTTACAAAAAAGTAGATGGGAATTATTCCTGCTAAAGAGGGTGGGGTATATATATATACAAACAAATCATCATTCATTGCTTTATTTGGAGTTAATTTATTTTTATTACAGTAAAATTATAATTTTTTTATAATAAAAAAATTATTTAATTATGTTTTTATTTCACTAAAACTACTTATAATTATTTTTAGATATGGATCATTAGAAATTTAATGTTACCGCTGACATATTATCCAAAAATTAACATAATAATTAATATTACATAAAATTTGTCCTGACATCTGACATATTATAAAAAATATTATATACTGGCCAACGTTTCACAGAAAATATAATATAAGTAATTTTAATAAAATAAAAATATAATTAAATAATTTTTTTTGAAAAAAGAAATACTTTAATAAAAATAAAATTAATGAGCATATATAAAAGTAACCTTTTCATTTGTTCTTGGAGATATTTTTCTTGTGTTCATTACTTATTTAAAATGTGCAGATTCAACTTATAAATATGACAAATGATAGCGTCCAACTATGCATAACTATATATTAATTAAATTCCTAAAAAATATCTGGAGAAAAAAAATTAATATATCAGAGAATACAACTAAGGATTTCCTTTTTGTAATGGCAGTTAATGCAGATTTAATTAGAGATGCTAAATTAGGGTTAAAAATATCAATGCATCAAACTTTATTACCAATTTTTTTTAAAAATGTTATAATTTGAAATCTAAATACATATATTTTAATACCGTTAAAATGACATGACATCTAGAAAATACAGTCTGAATGCTTCATAGTGTATTTTCCAACTATTATATTATTTTAACAATTTTAAAATATGAACTCAAATTCCAAATTACAATATTTAAAAAAAATCAATACTAATTTATATCAAATCAAATATTTGATATCAATTTACTTCATAGTGATAATGTTTGATATTATTAATGTTTTTAACCAATGCTAAATATATTATCCTTATTAACTTTTTATTATTTTTCTATTTTTCAAATGATAGATATTTTCATTTTTAATATTTTAGGTCGATTCACTGGATAAAAATATAAAATACATATCACTCAAAAAATGAAGAAAATAATATAAAAGTAATATTTTACTATATTATTTAAAACAATTTGATATTAAAAAAATAAATTGCGTTTTTTAAAGTAAGATAAAACAATATGTTACTTGTAAAAAACATGTTGTCTAGCATGTGCATGCATTTGATTGGATCCAAATAATTTTTCATTTTTTTTAATTAAAAAAAAAGGATAACACACATTACATTACAAAATCATTATTCATTAGTAATAATGCAAAAAATCTCATATAACTCACATATTTGAAAATACTCTAATTTCTCCACATGGGAAGACAGTCCTACAAATATATTATGTCTATATACTTCAGTTTTTTCTTTCTTTTCAATATATGTCTTTTCTGTTTATATAGAATTATTTTATTTATCTTATCTATTCAGTATAAATTTGCACTCGATAGATCCATTAAGAAGGTAAAATATTATCTCAAATTTTAGAAGCGTTCAATAAAAATTTTATTTCATATCACCTATTGAAGATGATAGAGATTTATTAATATAACTGAACTTGCACTACTTGAGTTATTTAGCAATTTTTTTTTCTTAAAGATAGTTGGAAACATATGCATACTATATCATAAAATCATGATAAGTTATCAATAGTTCTATAAATTTTTATTTTAATTTGATGAATTGAGTCAAATTTTATTACTATTAAAAAAATTTAGACATCTAAATACTGCTTAATAAAAATTAAAGGATGTTGAAATCTTACCCAATTAACCTAATTAATATATAGAGCATATGCATGCTTGCTTAAAATGCTACATTACCCAAATTTCAAATGGAAGCCTATATTTGTTGATTTGAGAAACTTCTATTTTTCTAATATTCTTGACTCTAATAAGTTTATTAATGATTTTAAGAAATATTAAAAAACTCTATTGTGAAAAATAAGAATGTTTTTTTTTATATATATAATAGAATAATAGCCAATCTTATTTTCATATAAAGTATGAGTTTTTTTTTTTGGCATGGAATGCCTTCTGATCTCATTTGCCTAGGAGATATTGAGAGAGTTTTTTTTTTTAATGTTGTTTTGTAATTTTTGTTACCCCTTTAAAAGAAAAATCATGCCCAGCAGTAAAACTATATTTATTTGAAGATTAATAATTATATTCCCTTATCTTTTTAAAATATATGTAATAATATATAAATTTATATATTTTTTAATATTTGTTCTTCCAAAATGATATTAAAAATCTATTTTTATAACTCATAACTTAGAATGTTGACGTTTTACACTCTTAAATTAGGGTTATGACTTTGCTACTATATCATACGAATTCATGCTAACCATTGATCAAATAGATCCTATTTATGTATGACCCATCTGATTAACAGTCAACACGAATTCATAACAAAAAATACTTTTTTCTAAAAGGCTCAAATTAAAAATATTCAAATACTATAACGTTTAAGAAATGTTCTATGTTATGAACAAAGAAGCAGAAAAAGATAATGTAGAAGTAAACATATGTTACGGAGAGGGATAATATTTGCCATTGAAATGACATTGATGATACATAGCTTATGTTACTAAATTTGTTAGTAATTGACTATGTATTTACACATTGGACTTTAGAGTCATAATTATTCAATGAGAGTATTTTTTTTTTTTTCAATTCATTAATTGCAGTAAATGTTAGGCATATTAATAAATCTCTGGGTCAAAAACCATTAAAACTAAAAACTCTGTGCATTCCACATTTAGCTATTCATGGAGTCCTACTATGAAAGTAATTATTCGTACCGTATCAATAATTAAAAAAAAAAGGCAAAATGTATTATTGAGTCCCTAAATTGCAGTGTTTTTATTCTATCGGTGTCTTATATTTTTATTTAATTCAACCTTAACTTTTATTTTTATTTCATAAAGTAAAATTATCAAGTCATTTTTGGACATTATGAGTATATTAATGTCATTTGATTGGCGTTAAAAATATAATATTTTAATAAAAATTTTCTAAAATTTTTTTTCTAATATTATATAGAATGTTTGCTGTTACGTTTATCACCTATAATTTTTTTTTTAATTTCATGTTAGACATGCCTGATAATTGTCTTATTGTTTTTGAAATATTATTACATAATGAAATTAATTAAACTAATGATGACAAAAATAAAAATTAAAAGACTTAATTTAACTTCAATTAAAAAGAATAAAACATTATTGTTCCAATAGACAAAGAATTTCCTGTATTTTGCCAAATATTAAAAAAAGAGGCAATATTTAAGGCCTAATTTAAAGGATAAGAGTATTTATTTAAAAAAAAATGAGATATAAGATTCAAATTATTTTTTTCTTATTAGATGTAGTTTTACCTTTATAACAAATATAAAAAAATAATTAATTTCAATTACGAGTCGATAGCCTGTTAGACCATTCAAAAGTATTTGTTATGTATCCGTTTTCTTGGAAAAAAAAAAAGTGGGAGAAAAAAAGGAAAGAAAGTGTAATACACGCGGTGAGGTAGAGAGTGTGGATAGAGAAAAGAAAGGGAGGGGGGTCATAAATACTAGGTACAGCAAAGGAAGGGCATTGGCCATTGGCCGGTAAGAGAACTAAAGAGGCAAATGTGGCCATCTTTCCCGTACTCTTGGATTGGACTTTTCTGGAAAGATTTGCCATTTCCTAACATTATTCCCATTTCCTTTTCTGATTCCCAATCTTCAGTCTCTTCTTCCTTCTTCCTTCTCTTGCCTGGCTGCCAGTGCCCCCCTCTCCGTATATTTCTCCCACTTCCCAAAATACCCTTTTCCATTGTTGCCCTCCACTGTTGCCCCCATTTACAATCCCCTCCAATGTTTGATTATGGTAAAAACCAGGTGATACAAAAAAAGACGAAAGTAATATGATTCCTCCTCTTTGTATATAGGCGTAGTAGTAGTAAATAGTAGCGATTGATAGCTAGAATAGAACAACGAGTTGATGGAGAATTGAAAGAGTGCGACTAGCTAGTGATTTGTGACGTGAGTGTGCGAACAACGATAATTATAGTAGCTAATAAAGGTAATGGAGTAATTTAGTCATCTTTTGAGTTTTTGTGCTGTCTATTTCCATTAGTGGGTAATTTAGAGTGAGAAAGCAAAGAGATCTTTAATAATTAATAATAATACTAATAGATAAAGAAAGAGAAACAAGGGAGAGAGAGAGAGGGGATGGATGCTTTTCGATTTGGTTAACGTGGGAAAGTTGAGTAAGAGAAAGACGGTTCTTTATTTTATTTTTTAAGTTTCCCAATCTCATGTTGGCTGTTGATTTGGAACCCATTAGGAGCCAATTAGAAAAAAAAAAGGAAATTCTTATGTCTATTATGTGTATACAGTAGGATAAAAAAGAAATGACTTCATCAACTGTAATTTGTAACTATAATTTTTAAAATAATTGAATTATCAATTTTTAATATTAATAAATAAAATTAAAAATTGACAATCCAATAATTATAAAATATTTAATATAAATCATATATATATATATATATATTTATAAATTATATCGAATGTACCACACATATCTACTTAACAAAGAAAATATACTTAAAAAAAATTGTGTATAAAAATAGGAACACAAGATAATAGTAGTCTATTTATATTAATTATTTTTAATTATTTATTTTAATTATAATAATTAATATTATTATTACTAATCAATAAAAAATATCTTAAACTTAAAATAAAATAAACTGGGGCTTGTTTTACGGTAAAAAATTCATTCATTTCAGTTTTTATCTTTTATCTTTTTTATTTTTTTAAATGTTTGAGTTTGAAGCCAAACAGACCCGGATCAACATTTATGATTGACATACATTTTCTTTAATTAAAAAAAGAAAAGGTTCTTGAGAGAGAGAGAGTGCAACTATGAAAGAAAAACCAAAAAAATATAAAGGCAAGTTGTAAGAGAGAGAAATAGCTACTAGGGTGACTGAGTATTCTTTGGGCTAAGCTAGCTCAAGCTGGCCTCGTCTATTATGCTGTATTGGGCAGTTAGGGATACAAGATCTTGATTCTTGAAACATCTTCCCCTGCTACCTTTTTGCAACTCTCTCTCTCTATCTCTGAGTCGTAGGTTTTTTTTTTTTTTTAAATTTTATTTTATTGAATTCTCAAAGTCTAAAAACATCTTAGTGGGTCTATTTATATGTCCATATCATTATATAATTTTATTCATAGGGACTATTTCTTTAGCTTCCATGGCCATGGTCACTCCCCTTAATTCCATCTTTTCATTTTAAGAGTCTTATCAAGGACAAGAACCTTGTTTTCTTGAATAAGGTTTATTAGAGCTCTTGTTTTTCTTGTTTTGTTCTTCGTTAAGAAAGGGAAAAAATGTGGGACTTGAATGACTCGCCTGATCAGAGAAGAGACGATGAATCTGAGGGATGTTCTTCACAGAAAACATCAGTAGACGGGGAAGATGACAAGGGAAAACGGGTCGGATCTGTTTCTAATTCAAGCTCTTCTGCTGTTGTAATCGAGGATGGATCCGAGGAAGAAGATGGCAGCGGCGAGAGGTGTAGAATCAAGAAACGTAGTAGTAAGATATTTGGCTTCTCTGTTTCCCATGAAGACTCTATGGACAGTGACCCGCCTGTGACCCATCAATTCTTCCCGGTGGAGGACCAAGAAATGGCGGCGATGTCCGGTGGGAGCGGCGGTGGAGGAGGTGGCTCCAGCTTCCCTAGAGCTCACTGGGTTGAAGTCAAATTTTCCCAATCGGACCCAGATGCTTCTTCTCCGAAATCCATCGAGGCCTCTCAGCCGTTGAAGAAGAGCCGGCGAGGACCTCGGTCGAGGAGCTCCCAGTATCGCGGTGTCACCTACTACCGGAGAACCGGCCGGTGGGAGTCTCATATATGGTTGGTGGTGCTACTTCACGTTTGTGTATTGTTATTATAAATTTTTTTTTTTTATATTATTCTACTTGTACACTTTTGTTGAAGTGGTTTTAATCATTAGTAGAAAATTTTTTTTCACCGATCAGAATTTATGATTATGCTGTATCTATCTGTGCTTACTGCAGGGACTGTGGGAAGCAAGTCTATCTAGGTATGAATTTTGTATGGATCTTCATTACAAACAATAATATAAAATTTATTATTTTTTGTAGCAAAAGAAAAAGGTTCTTCTGATATGGGTGAGATGGGTCTTGTTTAATTCTTGGATATTTATTTGATTGTAGGTGGATTTGACACCGCACATGCAGCTGCTCGGTGAGCTCTTATTAATAATCTTCTCTTAATTACTTGTTAATAAATTTCTAGTTATATATATATAGAGAGACAACCTGAAACTGATTTTCTTGAGTTTCTTTATGCAGCGCGTATGATAGGGCAGCTATCAAATTTAGGGGAGTGGAGGCAGATATAAATTTTAGCATTGAAGATTATGAAGAGGACTTGAAACAGGTAAAGATTAAAGATGTGAGAGAGAAAGAGAGTATATTTTATAGACTATAATGTTTCATCTTATCTTCAACAGTGATACCTTATCTTCTACAGTTGGATCTTTGATATGCTTTCCTTTCTTTATGATGCTCTTGAAAAGAAAATTCTAAAAGAAAAAGAAACAAAGAAAGAAAGCATATGATGTATATGATTATTATTAACAAAGGGAAGATTCTTTGTTTGGTAGCAGATGAGCAACCTTACTAAAGAAGAGTTTGTGCATGTACTTCGCCGACAAAGCACCGGTTTTCCTCGAGGAAGCTCTAAATATAGAGGTGTGACCTTACACAAGTGTGGCAGATGGGAAGCTCGAATGGGCCAATTTTTAGGGAAAAAGTATATAATTATTTTCTTCTTTCTTTCTTCTTTATGGAAAACTTTGATCCAGTATACTGCTTTTGGTGTTTTTATGTTTCCCTTTATTTGTTTAATTTGATTTTACAGGTATGTGTATTTGGGATTATTTGATACTGAGATTGAAGCTGCAAGGTGTGTTTGTTGTTTTATTAATCAAATTTAAGTAGTTCTTGTTTTTTTTTCTCGGTGGAGTCTTGAATTATATTCTTGTTCTTGCTATAGGGCTTATGATAAGGCTGCAATCAAGTGTAATGGCAAGGAGGCAGTGACCAATTTCGATCCCAGCATTTATGAAAATGAGCTTAATTCTTCTGGTGAGATTGCAAGATTCATTCTTGTGAATATTTTTTCTTAATTTGATTAAATCTTGTAAAGCAATAGCGTTATATTCATCATGTTATTGGCTGTCATGTATTGTTTAGAATCTTCAAGCAATGCTGCAGATCATAATCTTGATCTGAGTTTGGGCAATTCGGGTTCGAAGCAAAGCTGTCTAGGATTGATCAATGACAGGCAAAATGCTGGAATTGATCAGCATTCAGCATCTATGCCATTCGAAGCCGACTGGCTGAATCGAGGAATGAGGCCTAAGGTAAATGAATACATATATCAATGCAGTTCATCGGTGATTCAGTGTTCTCTTACTAATAGTATTTATTGAATCATTATCAGCTTAACCTGTACAAGAATAGTGACAATGATGACCATAGAAGAGAAGGATACAGTGAGACTGAAACATTGCAGCTTCTTAGCCAAACCCATATCCATTCTCCTGAAGCACAAAGATATGGGCAATTCAGGAGACCAGGAGAGTCCCAGGTATTACATGGCTTTGCACCAAATTATCAAGTGGGTATATAGATGCACTTAATTAATATTGTCTTCTGTTTGAATTCCTTTTATAGATTCAGTTTCCAAGCAGCAGCAACGGTGGCCGAATTGGCAGTGATCTTTCACTTTCACAAATTGATGATCACCATCATCATCAATGGCAATATGGATCAACTCATCCTCGTTATCATCATCAGTTGGTTGCAAATGCTGCAGCATCATCAGGATTCCAACAGCAAATTAGGACTCCGCAAAACTGGCTGCAGAAAAATGGGTTCCAGTCTATCTTGAGACCCTCTTAACCCATTTGTATTCAAGTAGCCATTCATCATCTCCATATTAAACTCTGTAATTTGCTTCTTTTCTAATTAAAAGGCATGTAAAGAAAGAAATGTGCTTCCCCTCCATCCCCCAGAATCAAGAAATGGAGAAAAACAGAAAAAGAAAAGAAAAGAAGAGAGAAATTCCAAGCCTATGGGAAATATTGATCACCAGTCAAACTAGCTAACAAAGCAACTAAATCTTTGGACTAAAACTAGTTAACATTCATTCTGAATTTCTGACTAAAAGTGCTAAAATCTTTGTTGCTGTTTTCCTTTTATTTTTTTCATATTTCTTGATATGTTAGATTCTGCCCTAAATAGTTTATTTATTGCTGAACGTTTATATAAATAACTTATAGCCTACTTTTTAATTTGTGATTACTATCAATATGCTAAAGCTTAATTTAACCTCATAATGGGTATTGCATGGTAACTTCAATTAAATTTTGTCACAAGTCATAGTTTTTGGCTCTTTTCTATTCTCTAAGCCTGTAAAGCTGTGACAAACTCTTTAGTAGTGACCCCTTTTGTTTCCCTAATTGAGTAATGCCTCTATATATGCAAAACAACCTTGGCACAAGGTTAGGAACAAAAGCTTTAAAAAGCAAGAAATGAAAGAAAAAAGAATTAATAGAAGATGTGAAGGAGTGAAAAAAAAAAAAAGAAGCAATTGTTTTAATTTTAAAATATTTAAGATTGTACAAAATTGGAAGCGATGTCTTGGAAATATCAGCGGATGGTGATGAATAGTCGCTATCTTTGGTGTCCTTTGAATCAGTTCTCTTGGCCAAAAGCAGTCAGACATGGCTATTATGATGAGAAGGACTTGTCATCTTAACCAAAAGCAAAGGACACAGAGAGTTAGATTTGTATGACATATATATATATATATATTTAAACCAAAATCGTGTTAAGAGGTAAAGCTTCACTTGGGGTTTAACCTTTGTCAGTTTTTTACGAGGAAAATCACTTGGAAAAAAAAAAAAAGGTTTTCTCTTCCACAATGTGGGATTCTTTGGTTTACTTGGTTTTCACTTTTACCCATTTTGAGACAACAAAGGGGTGATATAATTTTTTAAAATATATAAAATATACAAAAATAATAAAATTACAAATATATTACCTTTTATATGAAAAAATAATGAATAATGTAACATTCATAAGTGAATTCCAAATTGGCAAAATACTGGAAAGATCTAAATTGAATGTAGTCAAATTTAGAGATGTGTTAGCTTTACGCTATAGTTTTCAAATCTCACATAGGAAAGAATGAGAAAAGAAAGAAAGGAGGTGTAATTTGGCCATATTTGCGGGATTATATGTTAATTAATGTTAACAAATTAGGTCAGTTAATGAAATACCCATTCTATCCATGGGGAGTGCTACAAATACTTTTTTATACAATTTCTACTATACATTTCTAATGAAAAAATGATGTGTTATTTTTTTTCTATAAAGCACCAACTCTTATTATAAAAATATTGATATTTTATAAATGAAAAAACATATAACTTTTTTTATTAAAAATATATGGTGAGAATTGTATAAAGAAATGTGAATAGCACTCATCTCCTATCTATTAGTTGTGATAAAAGCTTTTACTAAATTATATTTAAAATGTAATAAATTTTTTGTATAAATGGAGACAAAATTAATGAAAAAGTATCACATAGATAAAGTAATTTAAATAATATTTTTTCATTAGTTTGATCTACATAAATTCAATTTATACAAAATTTTCTCTTAAATGTAAAATATGTTATTAAGACAAATATATGAATATGCAATATATTCTCACCTGAATGCAAATGGTAATCAAGAGTTTGAATGTAATATTAGAAAATATCACCACGAAGAATCCCAATAAATTAATTAAGAGAAAAAAAAAATTGTAAAGAAATGGCAGGATTTTGATTAGTCCAATAATTTAGGATTAATAATCAGGTGATTAAGATAATAATAGAAAGGCACATTGCATATAAATTATAATTAATACAAGTGAATTTTCGTCATCTTGGTCGTCATGTCAATATTATTTTAATAAGCAATTAGGGCATAGATATTGTTTTTTTTTTTTTAAGATTATTTAAGTACTTCGCTTATTATTTTATACTTAGTTGACACGTCTATTATCTGGTTACCACGTGAATTCTATTAATTTTTAATTGTGCTTAACTTCTAGATTCATCCCCTACCTAAACCTGCAAGCCAAAATTCAGAATCCTTCTTTTTGTAAACTCAGAATTCTATTTTTAGCAGCAAAGAATAATATTACTTAAATTGATATTTGTGCAATTTCAATAAATAATTTTCACTTTTTTTTTAAGTACAAAGGTTGAATTGAATATTTGAATTTGATACTTTACAGCGTTTAATAATATTAAATTAAAATTTATTGATAAATAATTTTACTTATTTAAATTTGATTGGTAATTTTATTTATAATTGGTGTTACTAATAACTTATAATATAATAAAAATAATTTTTGTAATTAATTAATTTTATACTTATAAGATGAATATTTTTTTTTCAAAAACAATATATTAATATAGTATCCCATGGACAAAAAAATACAAGAGAGATTTTGGATCCAATGTAAAAATTTAAATCTACAGTGCTAGTTTCTAAATTCCACATAAAAGAAAGAGAAAAAAAAGGGAGATTTATAACAATGTGCATCAACTACTAATAATAACCTATATTAACTATTTTAAACCACGAGTTTAGCTATGTACAATTTGTTTGACAATCTCACTTTTTATTATATTATAAAAAATTCATTTCATATCCAGCCATGTACAGTTTATTAGAGCATTACAACAATACTTCATATTATCTTACTCCCCTTATTTTAAATTTTTATTCATAAAACTATTTAGAAAAAAATAAAGAAATAGAATAAGAGATAAAAAAGAAGGAAAGAGAGAGAAATGAACAAAAGAGAGAAAATATAAATAATAAAATATTATTTAGGAGCTTTTAGTGACTTTTAAATCTAAAAAAAGATAATTTAAAATTTAAATTTTAGGCAGTGAGATAAATAAAGAGAAAGATATAGAAGTTATTTAAGATATTCTTACAGAACAAATTAAGGTCAAAATTTTAAAAAAGATTATTAGATTCGTATGCTCTTATATACTTGGTTTTGACTATGGTAATTAATTTTCATGCAATGTAGCCATCAAGAAAAATAATTCCCATGAAAATAATGATGCCCTAGTTGAAAGTTGAAACTTCAATATTCCCCTTTCATCTTTATTCCTTGTTGATTGTTATGTTATGTATATATAGAAGCCAAGTCATCATCTCCTTTTCAAAGTAAAAGAGAAGAAGAATTAAGGTAAAAAGAATTTTTCTTTTTTTTTTAAAAAAAAAACAATAAAAACATCAAACAAAGATGAGGTGTAAGAATCTAAAACTCAAAGAACAATAGCACTATTACCTTAGGAGGAATTAAAGAGCTCCACATAAGAAGGGAACAAATGAAAGTTAAGACTGTCTTGTTGCATTTTCAACCTATCCTTAGACCCTTACTTTTGCTCAGTATCCACCAAACACTGCCATTTCCTCTGCCCCACAGATTCATATATATTTCTTTTTTAAATATTATAATCTTTTTTCTTCATTAATATTCTCACACAAATTTGCTTCTAAGTTTAAATTTGATTTTTTTGAACAAACATTTTCTCTAGAAATTTTTTTTTTATGTTCCAAAGACTATATAAAACATCTAAGGTTTTGAATGAAAAAGTCATTGATATTTCTAAAAATTAAACTGTGAGCAATCTAGCAGTAACTCTCAAGGAGTGAGATTTTTTTGTTTTTATAAGTAAAATATTTTATTGATAAAATGAGAGGAAAAAATCATCTTAGCAAATATTAAGATGATGAAAAAAAATCCTAAAACTAAGCAGCAAATAAGAGCAAGACAAAGATCTTGAGTCAAGCAAAAAAGAATAGCAACAATGAGGTAAAAAAAATAGGATGATAATTAAAATCTTTTCTCCTTTAACCAGAGTTTTAAGTCTAATTCCTAATTATGTAGAGTAAGTGTTTTACTCTATTAATAAGTAAGCTAAGACAAGAAAAAGTAATAATATATATATTATTCTTTTTTTGACAGCTTTGTTATGAGAAGATACGCCTGATAATTTCTGATCTGATAGTAAAATCCAGCCAAAAATGAAAACTATTTACTTAAATATTAAATAGAAAATTTTAAATTTCCGTAAATAGATTTTTCTTAATTTACCAATTACCATTAATTGCAGAGTACGTTAAGAAATATAAGAAAATAAAAGGGAAACTGTTTATATGTTATATTTCTTATTGTTACTTAGACACTTAAATTTATCTATTTTATTATTTTTAATTAATATGACATATATATATATATATATTATTTCAAAAGAGAGATTATAGTCATAAAATTTTTTTCTTTTTTTTTTAAATACACTTGGTTTAATCTTTTTCTTCTGGCTTTGAAGTTATTCCAAAAATGGCAATGAATGAAAAAAATCATGTCGTGTCCATTTCAATAAAAGAATGTCACCATCGTGAATCTTAAAAATAAAATCGAGTGGTTAGTTTTTATTCTTTTTTGTTGATTATTTTGTGGAAAAAGACTTATAATATATATTATTTTTAATTATATTTATATATGTTATTCTGAAATGATAGATGTGATGATAGAGTTTTTCTTTCTTAACTAAATGTTTCAAATTTAAGTAATGATTAAGAAAATATCTTTAAAATTTGAAATAAATCACTTTATTTCCCTAATAGATTTGCTCAACAGGAATATTCCAAATAACTGGATAATTGAAAATTTTTTTTATTTATATCATTATTTATACATCAAATTAATAATAAGTTATTATAAAAAATTAATTTAAAATTTTAAAATATAAAATTATTTATAAAATTTTAATTGTTCTAAAATAATATAATATAAATTTGATATATAATAAAAAAATAAAAAATCGAAAAAAAATTATTAACATTGTGTATGTATAAAGAGAGAGCACATTTATACAGTTAATAAGTGAAAGATGGCTTTCATAAAAAAACAAAAAAGTGAACCAACTACCGGCAATACAAGCTGAGATTGCATGTTCGTGTCGAGTTCGATTTAAATGAAAAATATATTAATTAGAAGAGGTAAAAGTGTAAATATTTTTTATGACCCGAGCGGAAAATAGTCTCATATATTTTTTTTTTAGATGAGTCACCTCATGGATAATAAAAAAAAAAAAAAATAGTGATGCAAACAACTCTTTAGTTTCCTTTTCTGGAGAATGCTTTTTACCCATTTGGTATTTTTCTTTACTTCCTTTCTTCTCTTTCTGTCACGTTTTTCTCTCTCTTTCATTTTCCTTTTTGGGTAATTTCGTTTTTTGGATATATATATATTTTTTTCTTTATTACCTTTCGATGTCTTCATTTAATTATTTAATTAATTCATATGAGTGAGACTTCTAGCCTACCTGCTTTTCTACGCGTGCCTTTCACGCTCCTGTCGCTTACCTTATTAGCGACAACTTTCTACATCAGACTCACATGTTATGCCTACCCGTCGCTATTTATTCTGATGCAATCAAACAATGCTCTTATAGAAGGCGTTCTCATTGCAATAAGCCGTCGCAAATGCCGAGACACGGCTTTGGGAACAATTAGCGTCGCCGGTAAAGCCTCCCTATTATTTTTAATTTCCTCAGTGTTGAAATATGACAATGAAATTTGAAATAATAGATCTCTTAGATTACTGAGTAAGCTCGACTATTACTTAATTTGATCGTAGCTACCATATTAAATATAAATAAATTATAAAAATAATATGTTATTATTTCTTTTTCTAGGTCTTAGTTATTTAGTTTGAATTTGTACAAGAAATTATTCATTTTCAAGTTTTAAAAATATTTCAAACTCAGATTTTGAAATTCAATAACTTTGATTAAGAGATAATGGACTCTTATCACCTCATCCTTGGAAGATAATACTATTTTTTTTCTTTTGACAAGGAGGATAATACCATGTTATTATTTCAAATATTCATTTTATTAAATATCAATGCTCTACTACTCTTTGTTCAATTTTTTCTTAAAAAAAACATAAATTATATATAAAAATTATTGTATTTGTTAACAATAAGATCACCAAATCCAATAAGTAGGTAAAAATTACATGCAGTGACCTCTTAAATGGGTAAAAAGCTAGAAGTCTATATAAATGATCTATATAAAAAGGGTAAAGAATCAGAAATTTAAATTCGGTGTGTAAATATAAGCTTCTAACATCTTTTATAAAAAAAAAAATTTTTAAAAATGATATAAATTTATGTATATTTTTTAATAAGTTAAGAAAAGACTATAGGACCTTCAAATGAATTTAGTCCCCTGCTGATCACACATTAATAGAACCCAATTTGCATAAAATTTCAAAGAATAATTAAATACTGAAATTCGGTGGACATGTGAGGTATTAAATAAGCGTACAATAATGTATCACAGAAATGGAAGATGATGAGATGAACTGATAAGTTCATTATTAGATAATTGAATATATTATGTACTAACGATTATGTGCAGAGAAATAATTTGATTTAGCTAACAGTGCAAGAACAACAAGTGGGTTTGTGCTCAAAGGACCATTTTGTTTCGTCCTTTCAAGAAGAAAGTAGACCATGTTATCATCCTTCTTTGCCATCCCTACTTTATGGCCATCTTTGTGATAGAGATTTGGCCTTTTCTTCAATAAATTCCAACCCTTTCTTTTTTCAATTTTGGTTAACTTCAATCCTCTTTTTTAAAATAACAAATTCCTTGAAGTTTTAACAAATTATAGCTGGAAATAAATTTTAAAAAAATTAATAATATATCCCTGTTGTTTGATGGAATGTTAATTTATTTGATATTGTATATGTTTCAAATATTACAGTGTAATATATAAATTGAATTTTTTTATGTGTTAGAGATATTTTTGTGTGAATTCTCTAAAGTTTTATATACAGTTTAGTAGTCTTTTATAATGGTTTAAAATTTTTGCTCATTACTAATGACTCTTAACATTAAGGCAACTGTAATTATTATCTCAAAAAATATTTAATATTATTATTAAATGATAGAGGATGAACTCTTAGTTTTTTAAAAATTTGTTTGTCTATCCAAATTAAAACTTTAGGGAGTTATCAATAATTTATTCTTTAAAAAATAAATGAAGCAAATTACATTTGAGTCATTTGACCATTATTATAATAATTATATTACATATGGTCACTCAAGACATTAATGTAAATTTATAATTTTTGAGAAACATTATGTTGGTGCTAATTAGTAATTAGCCATGGCCGTCGTTTCAAAAACTGCTGATTTCGGTTTACAAATTGGAATTACGGTTCCGATTTCGATGAATTATGAAGGCAAAATCTATTAATTTTGCTTCTAAGTTTTTTTAATTTGTCTCCGTATTTTTATTTTGATATATTATTGTTATAAGAGTGTAGATGAGATGATATGATAAGTTTTGAATTTGAATCATGTATATACAATTATTTTAAAACTCTTAAGGTAGTGCTTTGCTACCTTTAAAATTCTATCCGTCACGGAAAAAAATTAGTCTTAATGAGTAGACTTATATGATTCTAGTTGACTAACTGAAAATATCTTTAATATAATAAAAATAGAAAAAATTATTATTTACCCATATAGTTTGATATAATAGTACCCGTGAAATTTGAAAATTATACGATTTATCTCATATGGTTAGACATAATACACTGATATCTCATCAGATTTAAAAATTATATTATTTACCCCATTAAGTTTTGATATATTATACTAATACCCCTTGTAAGTTTAATTTATTGTACTAATATTTCTTACAAGTTTAATTTATTGTACTAATACCACTTCAGTAAAAGAAAATATTATTTTTTATTAGTATATTGTGTCAAATTACAGAAGATAATTAATATAATTTTTAAATCTCACGAGATATTAGTATATTATATCAAATTACATGGGAAAATAGTATAATTTTTTACCTAAAAAATAGGTGTGAATTTCATACACGGTATTTCAATTATGTAACTCGTAACAACTCAGTACCTGAAAGATTATTTGTAACACAAAAGTACCTTAACTTTTATTTTGTAACTAAATAGTAATTCTGTTTTTAACTGTTAGTCTATCTAACATAAGTGTAATATAAAATATTCATATCATATAAATTTTAATAAAAATAAAATTACCTATAATATCCATATAAGATAAATTTCAACTTTGTTGATTAGGTAGTACAACTAATTTTATTTTTATTAAAATTTATCTAAATATTTCATATCATATTTCTGTTAGATAAATTAAGGGTATGTTCGGAAGTGCTGTTAAATGTTCCAAAAGCAAGTTTTGAATTTTTTTTATTTAATTGACTAATTTTTTTAAAATTTTTTATGAATTGTTTTTTTTTTAAATATGCGTTTGGAAAAAATATTTATTTATTTATGTCTACTAAAAACAGTTTTCAAAATTCAAAAAAATTTAAAATATAAAATTTTTTCCCGAAAAGTATTTTTTCAAATACAATGCTAAACGAGACCTAATAGCTGAAGGCAAAAGTATTATTTAATTACAAAATAAAAGTTAACGTATTTTTGTATTACAAATAATTTTTAAAACACTAAGTTGTTACAATTTATATAATTGGAATGTTTTTGTGTTACAAATAATATTTGAGGTATTGAATTGTTACAATTTATATAATTGAGATACTGTTAGTAAAATTCATCCAAAAAATGCTAATGCATTATATTAAATAACATGAAATAAATAATAATTTTTTCTAAAAGTTACTATAGTAGAATATACAATAAAAAATTAGTAATTCTTTTGCACTAGCGGCAAGGAAAACTCCACCATAAATTGATTTTAAGATTTTATAAAATGCAAAGGAAATGAAATATTTAAAAGAAAAAAAGTCGGAATGCAAATCCCTAGGCCTAAATGCCAAGCAAGTGGACCACAATCTACAAGAAACCTTTGGAATGCAGCACCTACACATAGAATAAGTGGGGTTCCTGGTCCCCAAAATCTATCCCGACCTAAATAAATAAATAATTAATTGTGTCTTGAACAATTCTCAGTATTATCGTAATTAACTATGAAATCTCTGTATAACCTTTTCAATTAAATTAAGATAAATCCCATTAATTTAAGTTGCTATATACAAAATTTTGTTTCAATTATTATTATTTTTTGGTCATAAACTAGTACTCAATGAGTGAAATTGGAAAAAAAAAAAAAACCAATACTTATTCAATACATAACTTCAATGTCTTGCAAGAGGTCATATTGCATTTAAATTTTTACACATCAAACAAATCATTAATATTCTTAATTTTTTAATATGTATTAGGATATAATACAAATTAAAATTAAAATTAAATCACAGTAATTGAATCTCAAGAAAATGTTTACTTTTAGAAAATATTTTCTGTTTTTATTTTCTAATTTTCAAAGAAGATGAAAACTTTTCATTTTCATAGAAAATTTGTAAAACATATTTCCTTATATAGAAAAATTAATTTTTTTGGATAAAATTTGAAGGGTAAATTTGGAATAAATGAAAACAAGTAACATCTATGCAAAGAAAAATATGAAAAACATATTAAAGTTTGTTTTCTAAAATTTATTTATAATTTAGAAAACAAGAAAAAATATTCTTTATTTTAAAAAAACTGTACAAATAAACACAAAATTCTGTTTTCTATTTTTATTTGAAAAATTTTCTATAAAACTGACATTCTATAATTAAACACAACTTATATTCTATTTTACTTCATTCTGATTGATATGCAATGAAACAAAAATCTTGTAATCAATTATACAGAGAGCGAGAGAGAAGAAGTTAATGATTATTACTTATTAGCATTTAGAAATGATTTGAAGGCCAGAGTTAAGTAAAAAAATTGGCCTGAAATGGAAGCCTTCAGTAGCTTATTTCAACCAATATAATAAATGCACATATTGGAGTATATGTTTTCACCTTTTTTTTTTTTTTTAAATCTAAAATGTCATAGGCAAAGGAAAAAAAAATATGAAAAACAATATGACATTGCCCTGTAATGATAAAGCAAACAAAAATGCATTATCATTGTGAGCCCACACTTTTCATTTCTGATTAATTAACATGTCATACTCATAACAACCACTCAAACTTGTTTATTATTATCTTGAGCTCATTAATTTGAATTAATTACCCATTGAAATGGCATAATATTCCTATATAAATATAAAAGAGTGCTACTCACGGTCTGGTGATATGGGCTGTGAATTCTCGAGTTCATAAATTAGATTATTATTAAATTTAGTTTAATGGAACAAAGTGGAGGCATAATTTCATTTACGGTTATTGAAATTTGTCAGCAAAATTATAATTTTTTTCGTTTCAAAAAAATTACTAAATTTTATTTTTATTTTATTAAAATCATTTCCAACCAATTTTTTGATATAGATGGCTGAAAAGCTAATGCAACAGCAAATGTATTACCAGATATCTGATATAATAGCTGATATATCACTAAAAATCTGATGTGACAGCTGACGTATTACAAGGAACTGACTATAACTGATATTATTGAAATAAAAATATAATTTAGTGGTTTTTTTTTACAAACAAAAAATTGTATAATTTTACTGCAATAAAATTTTATAATTTTATAATTATAATTTTGTTTTTATTGCAGTAAAATTCAATGATTATAGGTGAAATTAACTCCCAAAGTGAGGGATAACTATAAATTTAAATTAAAAGTTGTGCTTTCTAATTCAAGTATTGACCTTGCATTTTTCTTTAAAATACTTATGTGCTAATAAAGTTGGTGTAAAGAAGAGTTTCCAAGTTTGGAAAGAATGCAAAGATAAAATCAAATTGGGTTTTAAAAGTGGTCACGACATGCAAAGATAAAATCAAATTGGGTTTTAAAAGTGGTCACGACAAGCTAATAATTTCCAGCCATTCGTTCCCTTTTGGGTGGCAATGAACTATTGTGGAAAGTTAGTGGGTTTATTTAGATATTGCCCTACTTGGTGTTGGCTTTGTTGGGTATGTGTCTTGAATTACGGGCTATTTCTATGCTACTTCCAGCATACAATACAATCATGTTTTTTGAACTGTTGGATTAAAGATGCTTAAATTAGTTGAGACTTGAGATGATATTAATTCAATTGAATAGTGTATTAATAGTCCAAGAGAATATGTATGAGTTCTCACGAAATTCTTTCAACTTAGTTAAAGATTTTGAATTTGAACACATAAATATGCAACTATCTTAAAACTTTTATGTGAATGTTTTGTAGCCCTTCAGAATCTTACTCAATACGAACATGATTACTTTCAATCTGTTAACATATAGCTTAAGGACACTTGTAGTTTCACATTAAGAAAAAAAATAGTATATTGATATGATTTTGAACTATTAGATGAATGATAAACAGTTGAGAATTAAAAGAAAAAAGGAATTAGATAAGAAAAATTCCTAACTTTTGCTGGATTTAGCTAAATATTATAAAATAAAATTTTATGTTTTAATCACACATAAAATGAAAACGTAAGTTCATATATTTAAAATAAAAAAAATTAGTTCTAGATATAATAGTTAAATTCTGTAAAATTCAAGATTTTTTTTATTATAAAAAACCTTAAAAAATTATTTATATTGAACGACTAATATTTTAAAAATATACTATTTGAATCTAATATATGGAAGCTTCTCTTCAAATTTTTATTTTTTTCAATAAAGATTTTCGTGTGGGATGATTTATATCACTTATGTATAATTGCTCTATTTTCAATACAATCACTCTCGATTTCTTTTGGATTTATTCTTTAATTAGTTGTGAGAGTTTTATCATTAATAAATTTTGGCTGAAATTATCTTTTTATTTGTGCACATAAGATTTCTAAATCCATCATTTTTGTATTTTCTATTTTAGTTTAGTCTTGTATCCATTTAGTATTAGTTTAATATATAGGATAATGTCTTTTTGAATCTTCCTTTGGATACAATATATACATTGCCTTTACGACTCACTTTTTTCTATACACAAAATTTCTATATATCTTTTTTCTATATACAGAGTCCAAGTAAAAATTCAAACTCGTAGTTTTCATCACTAGATCATTACTATTGAACTTAACGATGAAGCTAAAATCATTTAATTGGAGGAATAAGTAGAGTTTTTATATAGGATTAAAGGATAAAATATATATTTTTAGAAGGATCTTATTCAATTTTTTAATACTTAAATTATATATATATATATATTTGGGCATAGAGGAAGCCCGGGGCGTGTAAGTCCCCTTATTTTCGACCTTAATTAAATTAAAGCTTATTGGTAAAATTTTTGTATATCTTGGCTAGCAAATTATTGCTATACAAGTAAAGTAAAATTTGAGTTAGTTTCCACTACCAATTTAAGAGATTAGAAGATGAATTATAGTATTGCAAGTCTTTCCATAATTGCTCAAGTTTACTTTAAAAGGAATTAGAAGTAGTGACTTTACCAAAATTCAATGACATCTAGGTGGGCTCTAGATAGCTCAAAGGAAAAAACTAAGGGGAAAAGGCTACATCACTCAACAAGAAATGGCTATTTATTATGGTGGGTGTCAAAAATTGCATATAGTCCTATGTGGGAAAAGGGAAAACTTCCCTTTGTGACAAGATGGAGAGGGTTACGTTGTTTCCTCTTTTGGACAGGGTGACTTCAATTTTTCCAAATAATAATTTCCACTAAGGAATTATTTTCTTTTTAAAAGAATGGTGAGTGTGTTATAATGCAATGTCCGTGGCAAGCACTAATTAAAATTGAAAAATAGAAGAAAATCACCACCTACTTTTCTATACTAAGAGAAATTGTTGAAAACCAACGAATTAATGGGTTTATGCCAATTGAAGATGACGAATTGACTTGGGTTTTGTTGCTTGCCACAGGCTTTTGCGATGTACTTCTTTCCTTATTTCAAGAAATTTGGTTTTTGACACTACTCATTTT
>CATIWF010041836.1:0-12314 GCA_949630135.1 Balakata baccata
TTTTTTTTATAATAAAATTATATTAATATAAAATTATTTTTTATAATAATATACTTAAATCTTAAATTCTTTTATATAAATTTTTAAAAATATATTTTTCTTTTAATCCTCCAACTTTTTTATTATTTCATTTTGGATATAAAATTAAATTTTTTTACCTTTTTAATCTTTTTAATTTAACAATTATTTTATTTTAGACTCGATTTAAACTCTTCTAGTTTCGTTATGTGTTTAATAATTTGTACTAACTCATTGACCCTAAATCATGAGCATTATATGAGGATTGTCCGCAAAATTCATTTTCTACCGTGTTATATTTGAATGTTGCATCCCTTCATAATACCGAGTTTCAAGAAATTATTTAGCCTTTGATGTTCTAATTGCAGTGAACCGATGGCCTTAACTTGTTGAATATATTTGTGGAATCTTTTTATTATTATTATTTCAAAGTTATTAAAATAAATAATTTTATTAAATAAGTATTATACTATTTTTTTTATTTAAACATCATAAAAATATATATTTTGAATTAAATAAAATATATCTATATTCATAATTTTACATTTAAATAGCTACAATTAAGTATAGTTTTACTAAACACTAGGTATAATTAGCCACCAGTCATTAGCTTATAGTTATTAATTACCATCAGCTGCACTTAATAGCGAAATCAAAAGGGATCAATCAATAATTTTTATTTAGTTTAAGATCAGTGACGAAGCTAGGATCTTAAGTAAGTATGCAAAGAATAAGATCCTAAATTGGAGATACAAAAATAGTTGGAAAAATAAATATTAAAAAATAATATAAATCTATATATTTTACATACATTTAAAAAAATTTAGGAGATTCAATTGCTAAAAAATGAATGTAGCCTCATCTTCCGTCCTACCACATTCTATCTTTATGCCTAGTAAACGGAGCAATTTTTGTTCGTCAACCGTCATCGGTAGCTTCAATTATCTCTCATGGTGAGCCACTATATTTCGTACTCAAACATGAAGTGGATAATACAAATACAACTAAAGCTTACCATTTTATTACAAATTAGTACTAAAATTTTTAATTGTTGAATAGTATTTTTTTAATGCAAATTGTCCTTTCTTTTCTCTATAATATAAAAAAATTGCAACGCCCTTTTTTTTTCTTCTCATTTTATTTTTGCAATGAAGTAATATATTATATGACAAATTAAATTTTCAGTTTAGTACACCGTATAGTACAAGCAGAAATTGTCATTAGCTTTTTTTTTTTTTTGAACAACTAGAAAAAGATGGAAAAGACAAGAAAATTTCATGGTTTATCAAAATGTTTATGTTTTTTTTATTTTTATCTCTAGTTTTCTGTTTTTTCATTTGCACAGAAAATTATTTCATTTGTACTGACTTTTTTAATTTTCGTTTTTAGAGAGAGAAAGAGTAGCTGCATACTGTAATTTTCGAAAAGATTTTGTTCAATAGCGGCGATGAAGAAGAAGATGAATAAGAAATTTGTTCAATTTGCTTAGAGATAATAGATGAAGAAGATTTATGTGTGATGCTTCCATTTTGCAAGTATATTTATCATTATTGTTGCATTCAAGTATAATTTCTTAAATATAGCCATTGCCTATAGTGTCGTTTTCATGTTTTGGATCATTAGAATTTAGGTTATTGTATATATTTATTTATTAATCTTCAATTATCTTTTATCCTTCAAAGATATATCTAAGGTATACCGGACTTTATAATCTTTGTTCATAACTGTTTTAGGCTGAAGTATTCCCGAGATACCCAAGGTATGACCAAAATATACCAGACTTTATAGACTGTTATCCATATACCGAAGGTATTCCCAGGATATATGGAACTTTATAGCTTTTATTCACAACTATTTTATGCCGAAGATATCCCCGAAATATACCCAAGGTATACTGGACTTTATAGACTGGTGTCTATATACCGAAGGTATTCTTAAGATATTCCGAACTTTATATCATTTGTTCACAATTATTTTAGACGGAAGATATCCCTAATATATACCCAAGGTATACCGGACTTTATTGTCCATATGTCGAAAATATTCACAAGATATACCCAAAGTATGCCAAAAATATACTGAACTTTATAGTCTTTGTTCACAACTATTTTAAGTCGAAGGTATCCCCACGATATATTCAAGGTATGCCTAAGATATACCGGATTTTTATAGTTTTTGTTTACAACTGTTTTAGGTCGAAGGTATCCTTAATATATACCCAAAATATGCCTAAGATATACCAGACTTTATAGCTTTTGTTTACCACCGTTTTAGACTGAATGTATTTATGAGATATACTCAAGCTATACAAGAAGTGCTTATGTAATTATAAAAAATATTTTTTTGGTAAAATTGAAAAAAATACTGTAGAAAGATGAAATTATAATTATTTTCCCTTTTATGGATTTATGAAAAATTCCCAAAACACAATACAATAACATTCTTAAAGGCTATTAATGGGCCTTGGCCCAGACGAAGACAAAGGCCCTTCCCGATACTGTTGAACAAGTGGGTTGTATCAAGTATCAACTGAAATCATCATCACAGCCTGTAAAAGAAGTTGAATAGGTGCCCTAATTCATCTCTCAAGCGTTTCCCTACCGTTTTAGCGCTCTTCCGCCGAATTAGGTATGTAATACTTTTTTTTTCCCCCTGAACCTTCTCTTCGGCTTTTCACGTTTGCCTTTTTTTTTTTCTTTATTATTTTATTTCCTCCTCCTTCTACTATATTCTTTCTTCTTGTGAACCTGTTATGTATTGAAATGAATTTGTTTTCGATTTGTCCTTCTTAATTTTATTTTATGGGGATATCATCAATGCTTTATTTTTCTCCTTTTGATATGAATAATTAAAAATTTGGAACTATTGTATTTTCTCTAAATTTTGAAATTTTTTATATATAATATAATTAAAAAATATATATATTTTTTATTTTTTAATGGGTGGCTCTTAAATAGATGATATTTTTTTATTTGGTAGTTTTTTTTATTAAGACTTATTACTGTTTGTATACTTTTGTTTTGCTCCAAAAAATTTGGAGTCAAGCTCTACAATAATTATAATGGAAAATTACTATTTAGCTTTATAGTTTAATATACTACAATGTATAACTCATTTGATTTGAAAATTATACGATTTAGTCTTGTGCTTTGATATAATACATGGTTTTGAAATTATATTATTTATGCTAGTAAGAGAAAATATTATCTTTTGTTCTAGAGATATTAGTATAATAAATTAAATTTAGAGGGGTACTAGCATAATAAACCAAACTTGTAGAGTGGTAATAGTGGAATATGTCAAAACTTTAGGAGGTAATAGTATAATTTTCAAATTTTGTAAGGAATTAGTGTATTATGTCAAACCACAGAGGTACTAATGTATTATGTCAAACTACATGTGGTAAATAGTAATTTTCCTTGGTTATAATGGTTCAAACATATTTGCAAGCAGTTTGAGTTTAACTCTCAAAATATTTAGAGAAATATTTGTCTAGATCAAGTCTATATAAAATAAGTTAATGAAAAAGTATTTTGTTTATAAAAAACTTACATAATATTCAATTATTAATTGGATCTATCATGAAACAAATTTAGACAAGAAGAATTTAACATTTAAATCTTATTGGATTTGCTTTTTATCAAATCAAGATCAAGATAGCTTGTGAAGTGTCAATTAGGCTTTAACTTGTTAATAAGCTCTTTTTTTAAAAGCAATTAAGGTTTTCAATTTTAAGTTTCGTTAAGGATATAATTCCCCTACCCTTTTATCTAATTTTAAGATAGAAAAGTGGTTTGAGAATTTAAATGTTTGATTTGAGTAGTTAGTGAGTTTAATGGAATAGTTATTTTGTATTCGATTTTAAATATTTTATAAAGAGAAACATTAAGACTCTAACAATTAGGTATCTTTTCAATAAAAAAAATTTATGTAATTTTTATTTTTTGATTATTTTGATAATTGGAATCTTAATCTTACAAATTTGTCATTCATTTCTACCATATTTGTTAAAGGAAAAATGCGCACCAAGGTGATAAGAGCTCTTATAGCCTGTGGTGCAATGCGCAAGGCCAGGCGCGTGCCTTACAAAAGTATGGCACAAAAAATGAAATGAAATAAAAAAAACCTAGAATTCATAAAACAACACATACATTAAAATAAAAGCGTGATCATAATACATATCTAATAATAACAATTTTTAGTGTATAATATATTTGATATTAACATTAAACATGCAATAAATTGTCCTTCTCCAACCTCCACCATTTGCTCAAAATAATTTATCCTTTTTATATAATATTTTGTGAGAGAGATGAAGTGGGTAGAGTATAGAAAATAAAAATTTCAGCATTGAGAAAGATTGACAAGAAAAAAGAGAAAGAAAAAGAAAAGATTAACAAGAAAAAAGGAAAAATGAACAAGAAAGTTAAGGAATACCTATTGCAGGAGCTGGAAGTTGGAACAGAAGAGCTGGAGGCTGGACGGAAGAAAAAAGAAGAGAAATGGAAATTTCACTTGGGCACGCCTTTAGTGCATCTCACCTTAGTGACACTGCTCACCTTAGTGCTATTTAGGCATTAAGGCTAGCGCCTTGTGCCTCAGGCACGCCTTTGACAACTATGATTTCTACATGATAATTATCAACTGAATTTTGTGTGCGATATAGCTTTTTGATCCACTTAGCCTAATATTTAAAAATCAATGGAATTAATATTAGTTTAAATGATTATTTTAATCTGAAAAATTTATTTGAAACAAATATTTGAAATGTTTAGTTTAAAATTTCAAATTGTTGTGCCTTAATTAGCCATAGTGTTGTTGGCTATTCTAAACATTGTTGTTTTTATTCCTCCAATGCCAAATTTCCAATTTGTAGGATCTATTTTAGTTCTAGTTAGCATATATTTTATAGATTTTTTTTTTTGTGAGAAAAAATCTTAATATATTTGTTAAGAGGCCAAATTCAAAAAAAAAAAAAATTTTCAATTTTATATCAAAAATAAATTATATTTTCAATTTTTTTGATTAAATGAATGAACTTTTAATATTTTATCCATTTAGGCATTCAGGCCAATTTAACAAAAATAATTGATGACATATTTGAACTTTCCGATAAGGATTCTGTAAAGGCTTTAGATTCTCTTGTTTTCTTGAAGATTTAGCTTGAATGTCGACAATATCAACTTCCCAAAAGACATATTGGAGGGACAAATCAAGCCTTATAGGCAAGGTTTGAATGACCTAACAACCAGTCATATTTAAAAGAAAAGGTTGGTTAGTGGTGGCTGCATTCTAGGATTATATTTTTACTATGTTCTTTTAATATAAAAACGATATTTTATTTGAAGCATTGATGAGTCAGCTGCTTAGTTAGTAAAGAAAATATGCTCGTAAGAGAGTTTAGACATGTCAGCAAATCTTTCTACCAAATTGGGCAAAATGTCTAAATTAATAAATCGTTAAAAGTTCGTTGATTTAATTGAAAAAATTGAAATTACTTATTATTTTTTATACAAACGTTAAAGTTCATTTTTTTTAAAACAATTTGGCCTTGTTAAAATTGCCATTGAATGTTGTTTACTTGTTTCTAAAGTAAAATAGGAATTGCTTTCATTCACATTCCTTCGACAAGGGAAATCAAATATGCCTTGACTACTTCGGAAGTGATTACTACTCTTACTTAGTTTTGAGGGTTTAGTTGTTTAAAACATACTTAATTTTAAATTATCTCAATGAGAATAAGCAAGCATAGAGTTATTGCATGAACTAAAATCTTTTGGGGCAAAGGTGCAAATAGGCTCAAAAAGTATGAATTTGAAAACTTATTAATCCTAATGGCAAAGCTCAGATCCATTGGATCGTTATACTAAAATTTTAGGTAATTTTACACTCCTAAAATTAAAATTTTGGTTCAATTGGCTCTTTAAGAGCCACTCAATTTTTTGCTATTTTGCACTATAGTGTTCAATTGGACCCTACTTTGCCATAAGAGCTAATGTGTTTTTTACTCATATCACAGAAGCCTATTTGCACTTTTGTCCATATCTTTAATATTTTGAATTTGCTTAAAGTGATGTAGCAAATAATGAAAATGTCTGCTATAAAGGGAATGTTTGAATGTCTTGAGGTTGTATGATGCTGTTTTTCAATTGTATTTGACAAGTATTTGCCATGATGAAAAATTCAAGTGATTTGTACTTTGTATTTCTTACTCGATTTTAACTAGTTAAGCATTTGAATATGAAACACGTGGCAGAATAAGCATGTGGTAGTTCTTCACTTGCTATATAGTTGAGTTGAGCATTTGCCTCTTTGATGTAATTGTTTGAACACTTTCACTCATTTTAGGTGCTTATATGTGTTTTGTTGGCTATTTGAAAGAATGAAAAGTTAAGGGTATAATGATTTTACAGTATCAAAATTTTTGCATGTGTATCAAATAGGTACTAAAATTTTGTTTTATATCGAAACTTTGAAATTGAGTTTCAGATTGTACTAAAAACTTTTCCAGTTGATTCATGCTGGCGTGATGACGTCCACATCGGCAAGTATGGCGTCCACATTAGTAACTTTAGTGTCCGCGTTAACATGAATTTACTGGAAAGGTTTTTAGTAGCATGATTTGAAATCCAATTCTAAAGTATCATTACCAATTTGATACACATGCTAAAAATTTGTTGATATTGAATCATTTTATTTGAAAACCTATTTTATACGAAACGGTGTTAGTCAAATCTTGTTGGTTTCCGCCATAGGATTTTTCACACCAATGCACCCATATCAATGCGTCTTATAGTCTATAAAAAGTTGATAATCCAACTTTTTATAAAATGGTATAACTCCTACTCCTGTTATTTGTTCTAATCAATTGGCAGTTGTTCTAGCGATTTCCATAGATGTTACTACTTGTGATCAGCCTTACTCTTCTCTTTGCATTGGAGTTGCAATTTTGAGTACTTACACCATGTAATCGATGTGGAATGCACCTCTTAACACATAGCTCTTGCACTCTAGGCTGAATACTTAGATAATGACCTGTGTTGATCCTTGCTCTTTGGGATAAGAGATTTTAGAATTGAGTGCTCATTGAGAACCTTGCTCTATATCATGTTGATAAATGGGCTTTGGGTCAATTAATTTTCAAAAGCTAGCTGACCTAATGCGAGCTTAAGTGAGAAAATTGTCCAAGCTATTGCAAGGAGTTATAGCATGTAGATAACCAATATGGAATACACATCTTACTAAATCAGCTTTGACACCAAGTTGTTAAGTCCTCAGTTTAGGAGTGATTCACAGGACATTGTAGCAAGAAATCTTCTCCAACCTTATTTTTCTCTTTGTTACGGTTTTTGACTCTTGAAGGATTGAATGTTGAACACATCCTGTTAAAGGGAGCTCATTACCTAGACTCTTTAAGTAAAAAGTCTTAAACCTCTATAATCTTCGATAGAAAGTTCGCTTCTTTTTATTGTTGTAAAAGTTTTTTATTAAATAGAGATTATTGCCGCCCACAAAGATCTATAATAGACATTTTGACTTCTATTTTATAATTTATAATTGATTCAATCTTCAAGAAAGCACTTGATTTTGTCAACTTTCAAATAATAGTTGATTAATTATCATTGTTTTGTGCAGCATTCTTTCTTTGATTAGTATGTTAGAGACTTCAAGTAGTGTGGTTGCTTCAGCAGACTTGAGCAAAGTGGGACCAGATTACTTCACTTTCTACACATGTGAAGTGAAAGAGTTGCTCTCACAAAATGAGGATTTCTTGCCCTCTAACTCTGAATTGACAAGAAATAGATGTGGAAAAGTCAATGGCCAAGTTAAACTTGAGCCTTCTTCTGGTTCTTTATTTAGCAATAGTGTTGGAGTTGGGTTTTCAAACCAAAAACAAGAAAGATTGAATGCATTGCTTCGACAAGCTGTGGCAACATTTACACCAGAAGTTGATGAGGTTTGTTCAAGTTCTTATGTTTTTGTCCTGTGTGGTAAATAGATTTAAAATATATGACATATGGGTTGATAGGTTATCTATAATGGAATCTGGTACTTTTTCTATTCCAAGATAGACTTTTATTATCACACATTTAGAAAATGTGGTTAATATTTTCTTGAATTATATATTTACCTAATATATCTTTACATTAGTTTTAGATACTATTAAAAAATGATAATAAAGAATTGACAAGACATAATATAGGTATATAATAGAGAACTGACAAATGCTTGTGTTTTTTGAAAAGAAAATGGACTATCTTTTTCGATAGGTCAAAAAAATATTAAACTTGTCCTTATGGGACGAGAGGGGTACATTGGATATATTTTTCATACATTTTCATGCATTTAATATTTTATTACCAATTCATAAATTTTAATGGTTTTTTTCCTTTAGGCCTAATAACCTCGCTAATCTTAAAAGTTTCATTTTTGTTAACTTTGATCTTATTTTGGCACTTAAATATGTAAGTTTAGGTTTTTCAATTATATGTAGTACATACTAATCGTTTCTTACTATTTTTTTGGGTTCAACATGTGGGACCTATAATTGGTCATATAACCATTGAAATATCACCATTTTGACACTCTTATTATAACCCTATTTTAGAAGAATTATGAATTAGTAGCCATAGGAGGCCCTAAAGAAGATTGATGCTAGGAAAACATGTAGTTCAACTGGTACCTCAATTGAGGTTTGGAAGTGTCTAGGAGAAAGTGGAGTCAGATGGTTAATCAAATTTTTTAACTCTCCTAAGAGCAAGGGATATTCAAAGTTGCACCAACTATTTTTACATTAAACTAATGATTCCATATGACGAAATTTTGGAGAGTGATAGACCATTGACTCAAGAACATTATAAAGGTGTCAGATAACCAATTTGGCTTCATGCTTGCTAGATTTATGACATAAGCTATGTTTTTGTAAGTTTGGTAGGGGTCTAAAGAGAGAAGAAGAAAGATGTCCACTTGTTTTTCATTGACCTAGAAAAACCATATTAAATAGTGTCAAGAGAAGTTCTTTAGTAAGCATTGAAGGACATTCATGTTGATTATATAAATGTCTATAGATATGTACTATGAACAAGTAGTTACGAGTGTGAATGGTAGGATACGTGGAGCAATTTCTTATAATAATAGGTTCACATCAAGGATTAGTCTTAAGCCCATACTTGTTTTATATATAGCATACAATACAATGTCTTGGTTATGTTGCTTGTAGGTGATGTTGTCTTAGTTGATGAGATTAGAGCAAGAGTTAACCAGAAGCTAGAAGTGTGAAGAGTTACTCCTAAAAGTAATGGTTTAGGCTAAATGGAAGCAAGATAGAGTATATGCACTATAATTTTTGTCAAGTAAATTACACTGATGATACCTCAACCATATAGCGCGTTATACAACAGTATCTCAATTTCAATTTGTAACACAAAATTCCCTAATCTTTAATTTTGTGATGCAAAACTACCTAATTTAATATCCAGTAGGTTCTTTAACAGAGCTTTGACGTGACATTTCCACATCATTTTACAATTTTACATGTGTAAATTCTAACTTAGCAAACTTTTTACACATCACCTTATTTTTTTTCTCTCCCAACTTTGAAACCCTAATCACTTTAATCACTTGCCCAGCAACTAATTATTACCCAACAACCCAAATATAACACATCTCTCACCTCTATCTTCAACACCATTTATGTACAGCTCTAAAGATGCCTCAGACAAATTTTCAAAATTTAAAAAATTATATATATCGAACAAAAGTTTGCCAAACCTACAACTTTATGTTTCACCTTCTATTGATCACAATTGGTGGGCAATCCAAAAACACCCATTCAAATTGTGCTTCCCATTTGAAAAGGAGGTGCCGAGAAGATTGAGGATAAGGGTTAGAGAAGGATAACGAGATGGTGGCGATGAGAGACTGGTGAGACATTAGGCTGATGAGATGCTCCGTGCTCTTCAACCCCTATGATGCGACTTCTTGAATGGCTGATTTATCTTTCATTTTTTAAAAGCTCATAAGCTCAACTGTGATTGTTTCCTTTTTAAAGGATTTATAAGAAACATAGAACAATTTTTGGAGAAGAGAAAACTGAAAAAAGAAAGCTCAACAAGCTAAGGTCTATGGTTATAGAGAAGAAAAGTAAAGGGGTGAAAGAACAAGAGGGGGGTTGATAAAGGGGAAGGGATTCTTTCTTACATTTTTTCGGTTGTTTGAAAAAAACTGTGAATTTGAATTTTGTTCTGAATTCAAAGTATAAGTTGTAGAGTTTTGTATTAGAATTTATTTGGGTAATGACATTAAATAACTGTAAGGAATTTGTTTCATTAAAGATTGAACTTTTCTAGGAATAAAATGTATGTTCATGCTCAAAGTTTGTGGTTAAAGTGGTGTTTGATTGGTGAGAAATTGAAAACAATGAAAAAATGTGTATGATTGGTGGTAAAGATTTTTATTTGATTTAATTTTAAAATTTCAAATTAAGAGGAGAAAAATAAATAAGCAGTGAGATGATGTGTAATTAGAGGTGTAAACGAATCAAGTTACTAGAGTTCGACTCGTAAAATACTCGAATTCGACTTAGAGTTAATCATGTTGAGCTTGAGCTATTCGAGTAGTTTGTCGAGTCGAGTATCGTAATGCTCAGCTTGTCAAGCTCACGAGCTTAATTGAGCTTAACCATTTTCATGATTTATTAAATTACTTTTATACCTTTACTATTTAAATACCCTAGTTACTAACTCTCCAAACAACTTAGATGTTGCCTGCCCTTACAATACTTCAACCTAGTCCTCTTTTCTCTCTTCTCCGGCGATTATCTATTAACGTCGACTGCTGCTGTCAAGTTGCTCGGGTTCGAGTATCATAATGCTTAGCTCATCAGGTTCACGAGCTTCGAGTAGTTTGTCTAGTAGAGTTCAAGTTTGAGAATCATAATGCTCAACTCGTCAGGCTCACGAGTTTAATTGAGCTTAACAACTTTCATGATTTATTAAGTTACTTTTATACCCTTACTATTTAAATACCCTAGTTACTGTCCAAACAACTTAGATGTCGCCTGCCCTTACAATACTTCAACCTAGTCCTCTGTTCTCTCTTCTGTGGCGATTATCTAACAACGCCGACCGCTGCTGTCAAGTTGCTTGTGTTGAGAGGTAACAAGTCGATGCTTTAGATCTCTTTTCTTTCCTTTAAACAAGGCTGTCCCTCCGTCCTCTTCTCTTCTCTGACAAATCCATCAACTCAATGAGAGGTTCAAGGAGACTAAGAAGAAATTAAGAAGAGATTTGAGGAGAGGTTCAAGATTGGGAAGAACATGTAGTTCATCTCCAAGCTCAGGTTTTGAATGGGAAGACTGGGTGGTTTTTGTTTTCTTATGCCATGTTCTTAGTCACTCTTTTGTTGTTCTATTAAATATATGACGTCTGTGCTGTGTTATGATTTGAGTTGCTATTTTTGGATTTTAGTTGATTGAAATGGCTGTCATCAAGGATATATTTTCTAATATTTAGAACATTTAGTTCTTCTCCAAGCTCAGGTTTTTGAATGGGAAGATTGAGTTTTTGTTTTCTTATGCTATGTTCTTAGTCACTCTTTTGTTGTTCTGTTAAACATATGACATTATGCTATGTTATGATTTGAGTTGCTATTTTTGGATTTGAGTTGATTGAAGCTGTTGTCATCAAGGATATATTTTTAACTTGATATATTTTTTGATATTTTGATTCACTGTGGCAATTGGATTCACCATGAGATAGAAAGCATTAATTGTTCATTTGCCTTTGAGAGCTAAATTATGAAGTTATTGTGTTGCATTTTTTTTTCTCTTACAAGAAAACTAGAGATATGAAATTAAGAACAAGCAGCTTATGGAATGATGTTGGGTGGATTAACTTATTGTTTGGAATTAGAGGGCAAGTATTTGATTTTGCAAATGAAAAAATGAATGAGAAGTAGCAGTTGTGAGGGAAAGTTATTGTGCTCAAGTTGCTACTTTGCTCTTAAAGTTATTGTTCTTTTTATTTGATTGCCATTGTTTTGGTCTTTCTTTTTTATTTGATTGTTTTTGTTAGGTTGCTAAAATTTAATGTCATGTTTCCAATTTATGGATATTATTCAGTTGTTTTATTTTATTATAGTTATTTTGATTTTTAAAAATACTTTAATGGATATTATTGTTATTAAGTTTAAATATAATCGAGCTTAATCGAGTCAAGTTGATTTGAGCATATTTTGAATTGAACTGAGTGAAGTAGAGTCGAGTATACTATTATTAAATTTTTTAGTTTATCGAG
>CATIWF010041842.1:0-14126 GCA_949630135.1 Balakata baccata
AATAACATAAAGCCTATTCTTTCATAAATGAAAGTTTAGGATTATCTTACTTAAGAGAAGTAGATAATGTTGGATTAGTTAAAAGCTCAATCTAACCCTATGTCTGTATATGGGATATCCAATGAGAGTCATTTGGTTATCAGTTTTACCATTGTTTGAAGCAGAAAGTGTTTGTTTCAACCACAGCTATCTTCCAAGAAAAGAGTTTCTTCTACAATAAGATAGTAGGAGCAAGAATGAACTTGATGAAGTTCAAATATATACTCAAGCAGACATAAATCAAATGACAAAGCCTAAATATGTTATTCATATAGATGAAGTAACAGTAAGACCTTATGAAACACAAGAGCTTTATAAGTAATATAGGATACGAGTTGTTCCCAAGAGATATAGATCTCTTATAAGCGAACAAAATGGTCGTATTGCTCATAAAAGATCATGAGGATGGTACTTATGAAGAGACTCTGAAAAGTTCAGAATATGACTAATGGCCATAAGCCATAAGTTGATACGGATTTCATGTCTATAAACCAAGTAAGGACTTTGGTTGATCCACCCAATAGGACAAAGCCCTATTGGGTATAAATGGGTCTTTAAGAAGACAGACATGGAAGGTAATGCAATTGCCTACAAAGCTAGAGCTGGTAGTCAAAAGACATCATTAAAGACAAAGGTTGGCTTTGACAAGACTTTTTGCTCCATATACTATGCTTAAATCCATCAAGTTACTCCTAGTCATTGCTACTCACTATTAGTAGGAAATGATCTCTCATATCTAAGTTAGTCAATTTGTTACTCTAAAATAATTCTCCAAGAAGGATCTTAAAAGTAACCTTCCAAAAGGGGATTAAGATCTATAGAGATAGATCTAAGAGGTTACTTATTCTTTCTTAGTCTACATAGCTAAGATGCTAAAGTGGTTAGCATGATATAGTCTATGAGAGGATCTATTCCTATGATCGATAGGATTGCCCTTTCTAAGTCATTATGTCTAAGGACAAGATTAACATCACTTGGGCTAGATGTGATGTAGTCAGTCTAGTGGGAGCTGACACATAGTCCATGCTCTGAACCGAGTGGGTATTGGATGGTGAAAGGACGAATTGCACATATTGTTGTCTATGGAAAGGTTCGTAGTCAAACCACTAACTTTCTGGTCAATTATGGGTTATGATGTGTTGCTAGATACTGCTCATGACTTGTTTAAATTATTTGATAATTTAAGTAGCCAACATAACCGAGAACTTAATGAGTCACACGCACTGGAGATGTAAAGAATGATTAAAATAGCTTTGGATAAGATAGCAGAGAAAAATCGCTCGGGGGCTTGACGGGCCCATATGGTCCCGCTGGCCTGGCAGGCCAGTTGGGCCTACCTAGCAGCGTGCAATAGCACGCCAATACCCCTTTAAATTGGCTGAAATGGCTATGGCACTATTCATGTCTTCATTTTCTTCTCCTTTCAATTTAGATCTAGTTTTTTTTATTTTCTTTTGGATCTAAAAGACTCCAAAAGACAGAAAATAGACAAGAAAAAATTTTTGGGAGAAGAAAATTTTTTGGAGTCAATAAGAAAATTAAAGAGTTTAATTTTCTTCTCATATGAACATACGCCATTGCTAGCACTTTGAAGTATGTTCAAGCCATCTCCCTAGTGGTTTCATCCTCCCATCTTTGCATGGATATTGTTAGAGACAATCCTAAATTGGATTATTGTGGTTTGCTACAACCCAACAAGGTAAGAAGTTGAAGAAAAATCAAGAAATTATAAAGGTATAATTTCTGAATTTTCCTTGGTTAAATTAGTTTTAATTGGCACATGTATAATCTTTTGATTCGAGTTTTGAAAATTTTATTTTCCGTTGCGTAATATGTATGTGATACATGCTCAAAACCCATCATGAGCCTCTGAGAGGTCAATGCGTTAATTGGTAAATGAGTAATAAAAGAATTGTTGAACAGTTAACTTTGTGATATTTATCCCAGGGTATAAACACATGAAATGTTATCATAACAGGATAACGCAATAAAGAAAAGTTATGTATTCTATTAATCAGTTGAACATGTATAAAAGAGGCATGAAATAAATATGTATTATTTACATGAGCATGAAATGTCTCGACATTTCTATGATTATGTGATCTAAATATGATTGTTTTATTAAAATTTATATACATCACAAATTATGTGATTACATGTTAGAGTTGATATGCATATATGTATTACTAAGCTATGAATAGCTTAGCATATTTTTATGTACACACAAGTAATGAAGCCAAGGTATAGTTGAGGTAGCAGTTGACAATGGAAATGCCAAGCCTATGCCTAGAGGAGACTATGAATACCTTAGATTATATACCAGACATTTTCATAACATACATTTATTCATTTATTTATTTATGAGAATGTAATTAATTATAATTATTATTTTGTAATCATGTAAGATGATGCAAAGACAAAGAAAAAGAAAAGAGAAAAGGGAAAAAGAAATAGCTATAGATGAGATGAGGCTCTTATTGGCCTATGATATTATATTATATATGATTGTGCAGGAACTAGTGATAACTACTTTAGAGTATATTCAATAAGTTAGACAAGCAGTCTAAACGCATATACATGTGTAGAAAATGATGGTAATTTAAAATGAAAAAGTTTTAAATTCGAATAGGATATAGCCAACCAGTTTATAACACTTCCTATGTATTATAGGCTATACATATGATATATGGGAGGGTGTTACAATTTTCCACTTTGATTTTAGTCATTCCAGGTAAGAATTGATGAGTTTTAACCTTTTAAGGGTCTCCCTTTATGAATTAAGAGTTTAGAATAGGAGTTAAAGGTTTTACCTAGGGTTCCAGAAATCACAGATTAGGGGTTTTGATTATTCTTCATAAAACCTTATTTTAGGAATGTATTAATGTTCTATTATGTTGTTAAATTCATGCTAGGAGAGGAAGGTAATGGTGGAGACACCACCGATGTGTGATAGAGCACATTAGGGATGGTTTTACAGCTCAATATTAGGTCTGTACATATTGGTATCTTAATTCTGAGTTTGCTTGCATGTGCTAATGTCTTACTAAGTAATTTGAATGAACTAAGTGATTGGTCAATGTTGATTATACACAACAACAAGTGAATGAGTTATAATGCCAAGTTTAGAGTAGAGTATGAGACTTTTGACAAATGGAATATGGCAATCAAAAAGGAAATTCAAATGTTAAGTGGTATGAACTATAACATGGGTCAAAATTAATGAATTATAACTTTGGCTAACTTTTGAATCCATATTAAGTTAAGTAATTGACAGACTATATTTGTGTAAAGACTTATGACACATAAGTTGAAATCCATGACTATACATGCAAGTTTAATGATTGGCATAAGATTGAGCTTTGAGATTTAATCACATGTTAAAGAGAATGTTAACTTGTGATTGTGTGGCCTTATGTTAATAGTTTGATTATGCCATGATTTAGATGTTCCTTGAATTATGGAATCGATGAAACCATAGGTAAAATGAGGTTTGATAGTTGAGAGGCATGTATTAGCTTGTTAAATTGAAGTGTTGTTAGGTTGGGTGGCACCTAGACCACCACAGAAACCTTGTATGTGAATTTGGGTTGAATATATGCTATGTTTAGATGATTTTCGTGTTGAAAATATAGAGTCACGCCTACAACTCAAATCCTAGAATGAAACAGAAGCGTTTACCACTAGGTTCACCACCAAAACACCAAGCATCGTCGTGACTCCCAAGAGTCATGCCTATGATTGCAAAAATAACTTAATATATCTTTTTAAGTGCTTTCATTTGCCATGCCATGCTTGCATACTCATCTTATTATGCTGAACAAGCATAAATAACATGTTAATATTGTATGGACATGGATAACCTATGGGATGTAATAAGGTATATGATTCATACCCAGCTATATGTTGTATGCATATGGAACAAAATGTAAGATAATAGGTAAATAGTTATCAAACAGAATATAAATGCCTAGTTACTCGTACTATGACTATGCCATTCAGGCTCTTGGTACCATAATTATTATATAAAAATAGTATTTGTTAGACAAGTTGGCTGAAGCTCCTAGGGAGCGCACTTGATCCTTATTGCTAGCATAGCTATTAGTGTCAAGTTGGCTGAAGCTCCAGGGAGCGTACTTGACTTTAGTTCAGTTCATGAATAGGGTGGTTAAAGCTCTAAGGAGGACTCCTATTCATGACCCGTATCCAAGTGTCAAAGTATAAAGTATTGGGCGATGAAATTAAAGATGTTATGACTTATGTACAACAGCCTAAAAGCTTGACATAGTTATGTACATAATGATTATATCTCATAGTCTTGTAAGCTGCAGATGCTTCTACTACCAGGTACACTTATATGCTAAGGTGTAATTGTATGCCATATAGTACAACCATATATACATATATAAAGAAATGTAAAAGCACACAAGTGTAAACACATCAATATTGTAAGGTGCTATGTACTTATGATGCCATGAATGTATGTTAGAATTATACTGTGTATATGTACCACTAAGCTTTTAGTAGCTTAGTGTATCGGTTTCCTGTACGCAGGTTTGGAGCTATAGAGAAGGTTGATATGTGAAGAGCTTGAAGTATTGTCAAAGTAGATACCTTATGACCTTTGGGTTGGTCTTCATGCATTTATTATTTTACATTCTTTATTTGTTACCCATGATGGGGTAGTTTTGGATGTGTAATAAAGATTTTTTATGGTTTTAATTTCATTAAAGTTTTGGATTGCATGATAAGGTTTAATTTGGGCATGTTTGGCCCCAGGATAGATTTTAAATCATATTATGAATTCAGTTCTCAGATTTGAGCATGATAACAAATGAGTTTGTTATGTTGCATGATGAGATAGTACATAACAGTTAATATGTGAAAAGTTTTAATTCAGACACAGCTTTAAAGGTTTATCATGACATAGTTTGAGTAGCACACTCTTGTATAGTGGTGGTTAGTCCACTATATGCGAGGGTGTTACATTTTTTTTAAGTATAAGAGCCTAATTTAAGCGATTCTAGACCTGAGTGGGCATGGATTTGTCATGCATTACATACATATGTCTAATCTAACTCTGATATGAGCTATTTTTTGTCAACCTATAGGCTAGCGAGAGATGTTATCTGAAAACCATGATATGTCTGACGATGGTGATTCCCATAATATTGGGACATAACTGCAGTCTAGTATGGCTAGCATTCAAGGGCCAGAGGGTGTGCTAGACTTGAGTTAACCTGCCGATCAAACTGATATGAACCAGAACCCCTTCTTCTAGGAAATGAGAGGATTTTTCCAACAACTTGTTAGGGTGGTTCCCCCCAACAGTAGCCTCCTGTTCCACCTCCACCGCCAGCCAGACCTACCATTCAAATTAACAAGCTCAAGAAACATGGAGCGACTGTCTTTTTAGGCAAAAGGACAAGTGACCTTGTAGATGTAGAGCACTAGATTGAGCAGACTGAGAGGGTGTTCAGAGAGTTACAGGTCGTAAAGGAGGACCGTTCTAGGTTTGCTATCTCCCTACTATAAGCAAATGGGTATGACTAATGGAAGGCCATACTTGCACGACCAGGGGTGACTGAGCCAGTCACATAGGAGTTCTTTTTAGAGAAATTCAAGGACAAGTATATGCCCCAAATTTACCTAGATAAGACAAAGAGGCAGTTCATGAATCTCCGCCAAGGCAGGATGACAGTGACAGATTATGTGAGCAAGTTTACTCGACTAAGTAAGTACGCTCCTGAGTTAGTGGCTACCGAGAGTAACATGTGCAGGAGCTTTAAAGATGGCCTTAGTATGAGATTGGGGATATTATAGCATGCTTACACCATAAAGACTTTGGCGAGTTAGTTGCTACTGCTATTACACTTGAGAAGAGAAAAAGGAAAAGACCTGATGAAGAGTATAGGAACCAATCAGCTCCAGTAGGCCAGCAACCATACAAGAAAGGCCGTTCTTATCAAGGTAAGAATTAGGACTATGGTAAAGGCCAGTCATAGGGTAATTCTTAGAGGAGGGGACAGCCCTCTAAGGCTACATCAGCTACTGGAAGTACTTAGACAAAGCCTAGAGACAGTGTACTCCAGTGTGGTACATGTGCCAGACATCACTCTGGTGAGTGCTGAGCTGGCGCTGAAGTTTGTTTCAGATGTGGACAACTAGGTCATATTAAAAAAGACTACCCACAGTAAAAGAGCAATGCTCCAACATAGAGGCAGCAGGCTAGAGGCAATTGACCAGGCTATATCCAAGCAGCCTCAGAGACAATTAATAGGCTAGGATAGGGCCGAGCACCAGCTAGGGCCTATGTAATGAGGGCCAGGGTGGACCAGGCAGCCACAGACATCATTGTTGGTATGTTCACTCTCTGTGACTCAAATATTTGTGCGTTGATTGACCCTGGATCCACACATTCATATATATGCACTAGTACACCTAAACAATGCGACATGAGTAGTGAGCCACTTGAATATGAGATAGAGATAACTAACCCTTTAGGCCACAATGCATTTGTTAACCAACTATATCGAGGTTATTCTTTAATATTCCATGAAAAGGAGTTCACAACAGATTTGATTGAATTACCATTTTATGAGTATGATGTCATTTTAGGCCTGGATTGGTTATCCAGACATAGGGCAATAGTAGACTACCAGGGAAAATTTGTAAAGCTTAAGAATGGTGATTAGGGAGTGACCATAGTAGGGGGAGAATTGTTTCCACGACCTCTACATGTTATTTCAATGATGAAGGCAAAGAGAATGATGAGAAAGGAGTGTGAGGCCTATATGGCCCATGTGATTGACACTAGAAAGAAGAGTCCAGACCTTAACAATATCCCTACAGTGAGAGAGTTCCTAGACGTCTTTCCTGAGTACTTACCAGGCTTACCGCTAGATAGAGAGGTAGAGTTCTCTATTAAGCTCACCACAAGTACAACACCTATATCTTCTACACCCTGCATGATGTCTCCATCTAAAATGAAAGAGCTAAAAGCTCAGTTATATGAGCTGTTGGACAAGGGTTTTATCAAACCAAGTGTATCCTCTTGGGGTGCACTGGTGTTATTTGTGAAGAAAAATGATGGGTCTATGAGGTTATGCATCGACTACAGATAGTTAAACAAAGTTACCATTAAGAATAGGTACCCACTACTAAGGATAGACGATCTATTTGATAAATTGAAAGCTACAGTTGTATTTTCCAAGATTAACTTGAGGTTAGGCTCTCACTAGTTGAGGGTCAAGGCCAATGACATAGCCAAGATAGCCTTCAGAACTAGGTATGGACACTATGAATTTTTTGTTATGCCTTTTGGACTAACCAATGCTCCTACAACTTTTATGGATTTGATAAACAGGGTCTTCATACCATACTTCGACCAGTTTGTAATAGTTTTCATTGATGACATCTTGGTATATTGAGGAGTATAATCAACACTTAAAGATCATTTTGCAGACATTGAGGGAATAGAAGCTGTATGCCAAACTCTCCAAATGTGAGTTTTGGCTTAATATGGTATACAAATCTCCTTTACAAAGTCTTAAGGCTTTACTATCGGAGATTTGTAAAGGGTTTTACTATGATAGCATCTCCACTTACCAGGCTGTTGAGGAAAATGTCAAATTTGAGTGGAATAAGGAATGTCAGGAGAGCTTTGACAGACTTAAAAAGATGTTGACATAAGCTCCAGTTTTGACATAGCCAGTCCCTGACTGGGAGTATGTGATATACAGTGATGCATCTCACAATGGATTAGGTTTTGTACTAATGCAAGAGGGCAAGGTAGTGGCCTATGCTTCTAGACAGTTGAAAGTACATGAGAAGAATTACCCCACTCATGACTTAGAGTTGGTTGCCACCGTCTTTGCCATAAAGATATAGTGCTACTACCTCTATGGGGAGAAGTGTTATGTTTACATAGATCATAAGAGTCTCAAATACTTGCCTACTGAGAAAGAACTTAACTTAAGACAGAGACAATGGCTCGAGTTGATTAAGGACTATAATTGCATTATTGATTATCATCCGGGCAAGGCCAATGTTGTGGCTGATGCTTTAAATAGGAAGATGATTGCTGAATTACATATCAGACCTACCTTGGACTAGGAGATCAGAGATGCACAGAGTTAGGATAGACAGCTTGTGGAGATAGTTGAGTTGGTCTCTAAGGGGGAGACACTTGGGTACACAGTATAGGCAGATGGAGGATTGTATTATTAGTGCCGACTAGTGGTTCTTAGTGGTGATTTGAGATAAAGATTGGGATGCTCATGAGAGTAACTATGCTATGCATCTAGGTAGTAACAAGATATTTCAGGAGTTGAGAAAGAAGTACTGGTGGATAGGTATGAAAAGAGATATAACAGATTTTACTTCTAAATGCTTGAAATGCCAACAAGTCAAGGCGAAACATCAGGTTCAATCAGGCCTATATAGCCTTTCATGGTTCCAGTGTGGAAATGGGAACATATTACTATGAATTTTATTGTTAGGCTGCCAATTACACCCAGGAGGCATGACGCCGTTTGGGTGATTGTGGATAGACTCACGAACTCTACCCATTTCATACTTATTAGGAGAGATTTCTCCTTGAGTAGACTAGCAAAACTTTATGTCAGGGAAATAATATGGCTTCATGGTATACCAGTCTCCATAATATCAAACAGGGACACCAGATTCACTTCATAGTTTTGGAATAGTCCATAGAAAGCCTTGGGAACCAAACTTAGCTTCAGTACAGCCTTTCATCCATAGATAGATGGACAGTCGAAGAGGGTTATCCAAATCCTTGAGGACATGATGAGGAGTTGTACTATTGAATTTGAGGGTAGTTGGGACAAGTACCTACTTTTGATGGAGTTTGCCTATAACAATAGTTATTACGCTAGTATTAAAATGGCTCCCTATGAGGCGTTGTATGGCAGGAAGTGATGTACCCTTTTATGTTGGACAAAGCTCTGTGAGAGAGAACTAGTAGGACTAGACTTAATTCAAGAAACAGAAGAAAAGGTCCAAGTTATTCAGGAAGACTCAAGGCAGCTTCAGACAGGCAAAAAACATATGCAGATCTTAAGAGGTGAGATATAGAATATGTTGTAGGAGAGAAAGTCTTCCTTAAGGTTTCACCTTGGAAAAAGGTACTGAGGTTTGGAAAGAAAAGCAAGTTAAGCCCGAGATTTATTGGGCCTTATAAGATCCTAGAGTGGATTGGACCAGTTGCCTACATACTTGCTCTACCACTAGAGTTGATTAAGATTCAAAATGTGTTCAATGTCTCCACATTGAGGAGATACTGGTTAGATCATTCTCATATCATTCCAATAGAGAGCATAGAGGAGAGACTGGACATGACTTATGAGGAGCAATAAGTCTAGATCCTAGCTAGTGAGGACAAGGAGCTCAGGAATAAGAAAGTACCATTGGTCAAAGTATTATGGAAGAATCATGCTATAGAAGAGGCCACATAGGAAGGTGAAGAGATCATGAGAGCCTAACACCCACAACTTTTCAGAGACAGTACACTAGGTAAAATTCGAGATGAAATTTTCTTAAAAGAGAGAGAAATGTAACGCCCACTAGTTAGGGCCCAGAATATCATGAAATATGTTTACATAAATGTCTTTTAAGTGCCTAAGGGTTTTGGGACACGATATGGATGAAAAATGATGAATTAAGTGACCTGTGAGAGGGTCACAACCGTGTATCATGGAGTCATAGGTGTGATCATCTTAGTGAGGCATTTTAGCCTCATTGATAAGTGTTATGGCCGTGACTGGTGGAGTCACGGGCGTGACACCCTTGATAGCTATATAAAAGTCAAGTTTTTTATGCTAAGGTGACGGAGGAAATAATACCCCAAACCCTAGCCCCCGTTCTCCAAACACTAGAGACTACTCCCAATCAATTCTCCACCATTTTTCCTTTGATTCAGAAACATTAAAAACCAAGCTTAAACAAAGATTTAACAAGAAAATCAAGGATTTAAGCTTAGTAGCAAAAGTTCACAGTGGGCAGCTAAAGGGAGGCCGAAACCCTCCAATTTCCCACTCTGATTTCACTCATTCAAGGTAAGAATTGATGAGCTTTAACCTTTTAAGGGTCTTCCTTTAAAATTAAGAGTTTAGAACATGAGTTAAGGGTTCTACCTAGGGTTCCAAAAAATCACATATTAGGGGTTTTGATTATTCTTCATAGAACCTTGTTTTAGGCATGTATTAATGTTGTATTATATTGTTAAATTTGTGCTAGGCGAGGAAGGTAACAATGGCGATACCACAGATGCATGAGAGAGCACATTAGGGACGGTTTTACAACTCCATATCAGGTCTATACATATACGCATCTTAATTATGAGTTTGCTTGTATGTGTTGATGTCTTGCTATGTAATTTGAATGAATTAAGTGATTGGTCAATGTTGATTATACACAACACCAAGTGAATGAGTTATAATGCCAAGTTTAGAGTAGAGTATAAGACTTTTGACAAATGGAATATGGTAATCAAAAAGGAAATGTCAAATGTTAAGCGGCATGAACTACGACATGGGTCAGAAATAATGAATTATGACTTTGGCTAACATTTGAATCCACAGTAAGTTAAGTAATTGACAGACTATATTTGTGTAAAGACTTATGACACATAAGTTGAAATCCATGACTATACATGCAAGTTTAATGATTGGCATAAGATTCAGCTTTGAGATTTAATCACATGTTAAAGAGAATGTGAACTTGTGATTGTGATTGTGTGGCCTTATGTTAATAGTTTGATTATGCCATGATTTAGATGTCCCTTGAATTATGGAATTGATGATACCATGGGTAGAATGAGCTTTAATAGTTGAGAGGCATGTATTAGCTTGTTAAATTGAAGTGTTGTTAGGTTGGGTGGCACTTGGACCACCATAGAAACCATGTAAGTGAATTTTGGTTGAATATATGTTGTGTTTAGATGTTTTTCATGTTGAAAACATAGAGTCACCCCTGTGACTCAAATCACATAATGAAACACAAGCGTTCACCACTAGGTTCACAACCAAAACACCAGTCACGGCCGTGACTCCTAAGAGTCATGCCTATGACTACAGAAATAAGTTAATTTATGTTTTTAAATGCTTCCATTTGCCATGCCATGCTTGCATACTCATCTTATTATGTCGAACAGGCATAAATAACATTTTAATATCATTGATTTAACTGTATGGACATGGATAACCCATGGGATGTAATAAGCCATGTGATTCATACCTAGCTATATGTTGTATGCACATGGAACATAACGTAAGATAATATGTAAACAGTTATGGAACATACTATAAATGCTCAGTTACTCATGCTAGGACTATCTATAAGATAGATGGCATGCCATTCAGGGTCTTAATACCACAGTTATTATATCAGAACAGTCTTTGTTGGACTTGATGAAGCTCTTAGGGAGCTCACTCGATCCTTATTGCTAGCATAGTTATTAGTGTCAAGTTGGCTGAAGCTTTAGGGAGCGCACTTGACTTTAGCTCAGTATATGAATAGGGTGGCTGAAGCTCCAGGGAGTGCTCCTATTGATGACCTATATCCAAGTGTCAGAGTATAGAGTATTGGATGATGAAATTAAAGATGTTATGACTTATGTACAACAACCTAAAAGCTTGACATAGTTATGTACATAATGATTATATCTCATAGTCTTGTAAGTTGTAGATGCTTCTGCTACCAGGTACGCTTATATGCTAAGGTGTAATTGTATGCCATATAGTATAACCATATTTATATGCATAAAGAAATGTAAAAGCACATAAGCGTAAACACATCAATGTTGTAAGATGTTATGTACTTATGATGCCATGAATGTATGTTAGAATTATTTTGTGTAATATACCACTAAGCTTTCAGCAGCTTAGCATGTGTGTTTCCAGTACACATGTTTGGAAATGTAGAGAAGGTTGATACATGAAGAGCCCAAAGTATTGTCAGAGCAGATACCTTGTGACCTTTGGGTTGTTCTTCATGCATTTATTATTTTACATTCCTTATTTGTTACCCATGATGGGGTAGTTATGGATATGTAATAAAGAATTTTTATGGTTTTAATTTCCTTAAAGTTTTGTATTGTGTAATAAGGTTTAATTTGGTCATACTTAGGCCTAGGATAGATTTTAAATCATATTATGATTTCAGTTCTCATATTTGAGCATGATACCAAATGAGTTTGTTATGTTGCATGATGAGATAGTTCATAACAGTTAATATGTGAAAAGTTTTAATTCAGACACAACTTTAAAGGTTTATCATGGCATAGTTTGAGTAGCACACTCTTGTATAGTGGTGGTTAGTTCGCTATATGTAAGGGTGTTACATTTTTTTTAGTATAAGAGCCTAGTTTAGGCAATTATAGACCTTAGTGGGCATGGATTTGTCATGCATTGCATACATATGTCTAATCTGACTCTGACATGGGCTACTTCTTGTCATATTTGAGCTAGCGAAAGATGTTAGAAAATCGTGATATGTCTGACGATTGTGATTCCCGTAATACCGGGACACAACTGCAAACAATCACTCCTGAATCTGATGCTCGAGACTCAATAGCATTAGATCCTCTTTTACCCCCACCTTTGTGATAAGAATGTCCAGACTCATGATTTTGGCTGACAAATTCACTACTATACATAATAGGTGGAGTTCCTTCTGTATGAAGTATCTTGCTAAAAACATCATGTAAGGAAGAAATCTCTGAACTCGTGAGTAACTAAGATTTTTCAGTTTCAAATTCAAGAGGAAGACCAACTAGAAAACTCATAATAGCCATATACTCTCGTTGACTCTGTTGAACTTCACATTGTGACTAAAAGGCAGCAACATATTAGGCTCTTCATAAATTTTCTTAAAATCTAGAAAATTAGTAAGAGCCCGATCTTGCTTCTCTGCACAATAAAATGCTTTCTAAACCTCATAAATTCATAAAATATTCTTTTTTCCAGAATATAAGAATTCTAAATAATCCATTAATTCGTTGACATACTCACAATGATTAATCAAGTCAATTACCTCACTATCAATGGAATTATGAATTTGCAAAAATAACTAAGCATCATCCCGCAACCATGTCTGTCTAGACTCATCTTTAGATGGATTGTTAGTCATATGTTGGTCTTTATCAATGCTTCATAAATAAAGACGAATCGTCTTGGTTCAATCCATATAATTGGAACCATTAAACTTGTATTCCGTAATTTTCGACATTACTAGAATCACACTAGAGATGGTCGCTATCTTTTTTTTCAACCATAACTTAACAAACCAAATAAATTCACCCGAATGAGAAGCTACAGATTCTTGGGGTGGCGTATGAAGCTCACTCGCAGAGCATCAGACCATTGGATTTTGAGGAGGGGTTGATTAGCCGTCAAACCCTTCTCCCTAGGTGGGTGGTGACGTCAGAAGATCGCTCCAAGTTGGTGACCCAATTTCAAAACCCTAATTTATCAAATTGACAGATAACCCAAATGTGGAAAAATATGTTCCAGACCCAAATCTCACTCTCTAATGCTCTGATACCATGTAAAACATAGAGATGGGAATTGAATTTCTTGTGTCTATTGGTATAAAACATTACATATTTATATACAAAGTTTATAGACTAAGAAGGAAACTAAACTAATTAAGATACTACATATTTACAGCTACTAATTAGTATTCACAGCCATTAATTAGGAGATATTACAACATGTAACACCCTAAGGTCAATAGAGCATATGTCCCTACCACATCTCCACCACAACTCTACCTACTACAGTTGAGAAAGACAATGCTCGTCATTAGCCAAATCCCAACCATATATCCAACCTCCACAGTGTTAGAGATGTGCCCAAAAGGCAATCGCCTTAAGCACTTAGTGTACACATTCATAAAGGCATTCTTTCATTATATTAGTATTCATTATCATATGAATTGATATAGATCTTAAACTGATTAATGAAAGTCCATGATATGAAACATAGCATGAAGGAAATCATGATGGGATCATGATAATGAGATTCCTATCATGTGTAATTATGTTAGTATCTAAATTATCCCTAGTCATA